>CAUYQG010028958.1:0-21074 GCA_963574415.1 Tarsius wallacei
AGTACATATCAAGAAAATGGAGATTACAGTAGACAGCCTAACAAATCACCTAAGGGAACTAGAAAGAGAAGACTAACAAAGTAACAACTTTAGCAGAAGAATCCAAATCACCAAAATAAGAGCCCAAATACAGGACATAAAAGACAAAAAAATTATAGAAAACACCATCAACAACAAAAAAACTGGTTCTTTGACAGAATTAACAAGATTGATGGGCACCTAGTCAGAATTAACAAGAAAAAACCCCAATACACACAATCAGAAATACAAAAGATCAAATCACAATTGACTCGGAAGAAATACAAAAGATTGTCAGAGATTACTATGTACACCTATATGAAAACAAGTTTGATAACCTAAATGAAAAGGAGGACTTTCTAACATCACACAACCTCCCCAAGTTTAAACAAGAAGACTTTGAGACACTAAAAAGACCAACAACAACCCAGGAAATTGACTCTATCTTATGAAAACTACCTACAAAAAAAGCTCTGAACCAGATGACTTTTCAGGAGAATTCTACAAAATGTAAAAGGAAGAAGTGATACCAATCCTATTGAAAGTATTCTAGGCAATTAAGTTAGACGGAATTCTCCTAAATCATTTTATGATGCTTACATCACACTGATACCCAATCCAGGTAAAGATTCAATAAAAAAAGAGAACTACAGGCCAATATCCCTTATGAACATAGCTGCAAAAATCCTCAACAAGATTGTAGCAAATCTAATTCAAAAACACATTTCAATAATCATCCACAATGACCAGGTAGGCTTCATCCCCTGATGCAGGTCTGAATCAACATCCACAGGATCATAAATATAATTAAATACATCAATAGATATAAAAACAAGAACTCAATGATTATACCATTAGATGTAAAAAAATCTTTTGATCTAAACCAGCATGACTTCTTGACAAAAACCCTCAAACACCTAGGTATAGAAGAACCAAAACTCAAAATGGTAAGAGCATCTATGATAAACTCACAGCTAACATATTGCTAAATGGACAGAAACTGAAAACATTTTCCCTGAAAACTGGAACAAGACAAGGCTGCCCACTCTCACTCCTCTTGTTCAACATTGTGTTGGAAGTCCTAGTTAGGGCAATTAGACAAGAGAAGGAAATCAGGGGTATCCAAATAGAAAAAGATGAAGTCAAGTTATCCCTCTTTGTTGACAATATAATTTTATACCTTAAAAATCCAAAAGAATCTGTCAAAAAATCTGCTTTCACTTCAGCAAAGTCTTAGAGTATAAAATAAATGTGCAAAAGACAGATTCTTATACACCATCAAGAAGCAGGCAGAGAGCCAAATAAAAAACATAATCCCATTCACAATAGCCACAAAAAAAAAAAAAAAAGAGAAAAAAATACCTTGGCATCTTTCTAACCAGAGAATTGAAAGACCTTTACAATGAGAACTACAAAACACTGCTCAAAGACATCTAAGAGGACACAAACAAATAGAAAGATATTCCATGCTGATGGATAGGAAGAATCAATATTGTTAAGATGTCTATTCTATCAAAGACAAACTACAGATTCAACACAATACCCTTTAAGTTACCAGCATCATTCTTCTCAGACCTGGAAATGACAATACAGAATTTCATATGGAAACATAAATGATCATGAATAGCCAAAACAATCCTTAGCAAAAGAAATAAAGCAGGAGATATCACACTTCCGGACTTCAAACTTCATTATAAGGCTACAATAATCAAAACAGCCTGGTATTGGTACAAGAACAGGCATATAGACCAATGGAACAGAACAGAGATTCCAGAAGCAAAACTTCAATTCCTCAACCAACTCATCTTTGACAATGCCTCCAACAGCAGCCACTGGGGAGAGGAGAACCTATTCAGTAAATGGTGCTGGGAAACTGGCTGATCACATGCAAACGATTGAAACAGGACCCATACCTATCAGTATACACAAAAATTAACTCTTAGTGGATCAATTATCTACATAAAACCTCAAACTAAAAGAATCTTAGAAAATGCAGGAGCACCCTTATGAAAATTGTAACTGGCAATCAATTCCTGATCAGAACCCTAAGTGCCCATACCATAAGAAATAAGATAGACAAATGGGACGTCATCAAACTGACAAGCTTCTTCAAAGCAAAAGAAACCATTAAGAGAGCAGGGAGGCAGCCCACAGAAAGGGAAAAAATATTTGCCAACTGCATATCTAACAAAGACCTAACATCAAGGATCTACAAGAAACTCAACCGCACCAAAAGGGAAAAAAAAACAAACAGCCCTATCAAAAAGTGGTCAAAAGACATGAATAGACACTTCTCAAACACAGACATACAGATAGTCAACAGACAGACACATGAAAAAGTGTTTAGCCTCACTCATCATCAGAGAAATGCAAATCAAACCTACACTGAGATACTATCTAACCATTAATAAAACAAACAACAACAGATGCTGGTGAGGTTGTGAAGAAAAGGAATGCTTCTACACTGCTGGTGGGAATGCAAACTAGTGCAACTTCATTGGAAGACAGTGTTGCAATTTCTGAAAGAACTAGAAATTGACCCACCATATCACCCAGCAATCTCTCTATTGGGAAAATACTCAGAGGGACTCAAATCATTCTACAAAAAAGCTACTTACACACATATGTTTATTGCAGCTCTATTCATAATAGCAAAAACATGGAAGCAACCATGCTGCCCATCAAAGCTGGACTGGATTAAAAAAAAATGTGGTACATATACACAATGGAATATTATGCAGACATAAAGAAGGACAAACATAAGGACTTTGCAGCACTTGGATGGATTTAGAGTCTGTCATACTCATTGATCTATCAACAAGGTTACCTGCATAATCAACATTTTATACCTAACCCTGTATTGTATCTCACATCTTTAAAATTAAAAAAAAATTATATTTTAGAAACCGTTATGACATTTTCCTCAATAGAGGTAAAAACAGTCAGGAAATTACATAAATAGTGTTACTCTGAAACATTAGAACACATAACATGAATTGGAATTTGATCTCATATAAGCAATTGATAATTATATCCTTTTAGAAATAATGTTACATTTAAAGAGCTACATGTTTAAATATCTTGGCATACAGAAAAGTTTGCTTTTAAAAACTTTTTAATTTTGAAATACATTTGTTATTACAAAAGAGTTGCACAGATAGCATGAAAAGATTCCATATATCCTTCACTTAGCTTTACCTAGTTTTAGCACCTTATATAACCTTGGTAGCCTTATTTAAATTAGGCAATTAATATTAAATAAGTGACACGATTTTCAATTTTTTTAAAGAAAAAAATGTGCATTCTTATTTTTTAAGATGTCATATCTTACAATTAAAAAAAATACAGGATTCAATTACAGTGTCTGCTTACTTGTATGAATGATCTCAATGCCAAGTACTGCTTAAGTTGGTTAGAATGATTTGAATACCATTACTTAACATAGAGAAATATTTATGAAAAAATTCTGTACAAAAAACTATGAAATAAAGGCTAGAGAGATCAAATTTATGATATAAGAAATTTTTATCTGTTGATTTATCTACTTCCTGGGCTCTCATTTACTAATAGGCACCATATTCGTGCTCATCTTTTACTACTTAGAATATAATTTTAAATTATATTATCAGTTCAATGTTGTTGCTATGATTTTAATTAAATTTGGTTATATTATGATTTGCTCAGCAAAGTTCTGTGGAACAAATATATTTCCTGTCTACTGCTTCCAAATGCAATTATAATGAAGACTTCTATGGACACTTTTTGTAGAAATACACAGCTTTGGAAAATAAGTATCACTTATATTGAATACAGTTGTGTATTTTGTTGGAGGACCAGGCCATTGCCTCTAATGTTGCTGTTTTTGAGTTCTTGTATTTACTTCTGTTGTTCTTTCTTCTCTCTCACTGCAAGATTATCAATTTCTACATCTAAAATAATTAGTTTTATGAAATAATGACAAATTGTACTCCTTTATAAAACAGTATATGCTCATGGAAAAAAAGTAGAAATCAAACAAAAGCAAAAATAAGACAATATAGGGAATTGATAACTTCACCCTCAAAGGAAATCTTTGTTAATTTTTTAAATCTTCTTAATAAATCTTTGCATGTATACATGTGTATACATACATATACATATAGACATGTAAAATCTTTTTTATAAAAAGAAAAATTGTATTCACTTCATAGCTTCCTTTTCTCTCTTTTGATATATGATTGATATACTATTAAATATCTTTTCTATCAGTTAAAAAAATTCCCATGTACTTGTTTACTCTAAAAATCCAAATAATATTGAAATATGTATCACCAAATGTAATTATTATATCTTCTGTATTCTAATTATAATCCTATCTTCAGAAAAAATTGTCCATATTTTATCAAAAATATCTAATGCAATTGTTTATTGAGATTTTAGACTTGAAACACCATAAGCTAAATGACCTAGGGTGAGACATTCTACAGGACAAGTGACATGGCTTTCCTCAATCAGACAGTTTAAGTAAATGACTTCATTAAGTAAATAGCAGAATTTGCTTAAAATCTACCAGTTTTTCTAATAGTGTGTTGTTTTTTTTAAATATCTAGTACCTATTTAGTGACACTATGTTACATTTAGCTGTCATTTTTCAGTCTCCACTTTTTTTCTTGTCATTTATGTTATACTTTTGAAGAACACTTTGAGATATTTTTGCAGAAGTCCATCAATTTGTGTTTCTCTGATGCTTTGTAATGATTACACTGAGGTTATTCATTTTTGGTTAGAACCCCACAGAGGTCATATACCCTTGGCATTGTATCTTAACAAGAGGTACTTTATATAAAAATGACTTATTTGTAATAATGCATAACCATGATCACTTGGTTAAGGAACTCATTTTTAAATTCAATTTTGTTCCAAAGGAAATATTTTACATTGTATAATGGAGACATATAATTCAATGATTTAAATAACATTTTAACCAAAATCTGCATAAAATTTTGTATGATTATGCTATAGATACTGAAAAAAATTATAGTAGTATTTATTAAAGGCTGACATATTATATAACTACTTTTGATACATTTTCCTGGCTTGTATTTTCAAATGTTTGAAATGACTCTATAGCTTATTTAATAATTTCTTTTTTTCTGATGAAAAACAATAGAAGTTTGTTAAGTGACATAAAATTGACTGAATTAGTTGATTACTTATTATACTTTACAGACTGTAAAGCCTATGTAGAGAATGATGAACATGCTTGGTTGGTGACATTTCTCAATTATATGCACAATTCTCCTCCTTGTTGAATTTAATGTTTACTAATGATCTATCTTTTGTTTCTTTTTGTTCTCCAATAACTTTTATGAGACACAAGGGTCTATTTTGTTTTTTCTCATTTGAGATAATATAATTAAAAACTCTATGGTATTATAAAACATAATTAAATATTATGTACACCTAAGATTTGCAATGAAAGTGAAAGTAAGAATACAAGAAAGTCACTAAAATAATTTCAAATTCAATGTGTATAAAATAACTATAAATTTTAAAATGCATTTTAAATTGTGGAATAGTTATAAGAATTAGAAAATGTATTTCAATTATAAGTCTAATTTAAAAAACAGATTGGAAAATTATTAGTGGAGTAAAAACATAAAAAATGTGAATTAGTTGACAATAATAAATATTTACCTCCATACTGACCAATAAGTAAGTAAAAATACTTAAAGTAGTATAAGTTTAAATTGTTAAAAGTTGTTTTAAATATTTTCCTTGCTTAAACAAAAGATAAATATAGAAACATGTTTAAACTTGATTACTGGTTAAGCACGTTAATAGTTAATTACTTATTTATTTTCGTTAATTTGCTTGTCTATTCATTTAGCAAATGTTGACTATTTATATATTAAGTGATGTATTTAGTATTGGAAAAAAAATTGTGTTCACATGTCTAACGTTCATATAAAACACATATTTTAGTTTAGAAAATTTTAAATTATGTAAAAACAGGTAAAATTAGAGTTTTATAAAAATAATACAGCCTAACTAGGGAGACTATAAATGTGTCACAAAATTAACATCGTGAGGTCAAAATGGTCTTTCTTACATGTGATTATTACATTTGAAACCAAAGAATAACTGGAATTAGACAATAAAATAGTGAAGGAAAAAAACAGAGAAAATAACAGAAGGGAAAGACCTAAGTAGAAAGAGAACTACAGTCATTTGTGGTACTGGAAGAAGAGTTTTCTATGTGGATCAGTGCTGAGGTGAACATTGGAAGAGTACTATGCCATAGCAGCGTCTGTGGTGACCCGTGGGTGATCGCTAGAGATGGAGCCTGTAATACTAATGGAAGAATGAATGATATAAGCAGAGTGTATAGAAATGAATGGAAAAGATAGAAAGATGGAACATCTTGTGGTGAAGAGTGAAGAGTGCTAAGTTTGATGCTTTGCCTTTGGTGAGGAATAGAAGAGCACTGTGAGTAGGTCACACATCACTAGCCATTATGTAAAAATAAATATTCACTTACATTAACTTAAAAATTCGTATTCATCAAAACATACCAAATAAGTGAAACAACAGTTCAAAAACATATTAACATATACTTAGAGTAAACATTTGCAAACTTTTCAAAAACCGAGAGTCAATATTAAAGAAAAATACTAGTAGTTTCCAGAATGCTAAAAAAACAAAACAAAACAAAAAAAACCTTACTAATAAAACCACAAGTAACTCAACAAAAAATCGTGAATATAATATACAGGCAGTTTACCAAGAAGGAAATACACATAACTATAAAATACATTTTTTTGTGTATGTGTATTTTCTTTTTTTTCTTTTTTTATTTTAAAGACGTGGGGTACAGTTCAGGGTTAGGTATACAAATGTTCATTATGAGGTACCATTGTTCATGAGGTTCTCCCCTACCTCTTCTGGCAGTTTCCCTCAACTGCCAATCCCATCCCCCTTCCCTGGCAGTTTTCCATTACTGTCAATCCATTTCTTATAATATTATGATAATTGTTCAAGGTCAACTTATGAGTGAGAACATATGGTACTATGTTCTTTGTTTCTGTGATAGCTAACCTGAGTATAATAAACTCTAAATCCATCCAAGTTGCTGTGAAGTCTATATATTTGTCCTTCTTTATGACTGCATAATATTCCATTGCATATATGTACCACATTTAAAATACATTTTTAAAAATTCACTTTCAGGCTGGTAACAGTGGCTGACACCTGTAGTCCCAAGACTTTGGAAAGGCAAGGAGAGAGGATTGCTTGAGCCTAGGAGTTTGAGATAAGTCTAAGCAACACAGTGAGATATCTTCAAAACATTTTTTAAAAAATTAGGCAGCATGATAGCACACTCCTGTAGTCCCAGCTACTCAGGAGGTTGAGGTGAAGAATCATCTGAACCCAGGAGGTCAAGACTAAGCAACAGAGTAAAACCTGGACTCAAAAAAAAAAAAAAAAAATAGAGGAAAGTCAGTTTTTTTAATAATCAGGAAATAAAAACCTCAATTATGTACCTAAACATATCACACAGAAGACACACACAAAAATTGTTAGTGACATAATACAATAAATTGTGTTGTGGATGAGTATACATCCTGAAACCCCTTGATTACTGGTAGTAAAATTACATTTGGAAAACAATTTGTTATTAGATATTCATAGCTGGTTATTCTTAAGAAGTCTAATTCAGCTGTGCATTCCAAGGCAGGCAACCTGGAGAAAGTCTTGAAATTGTGCATGAAAAAAACTTTTATAATAGTATTCATGTGGCAGGATACGGCATATGCTCAAATATATTTCTTGTATGATTGAGTGAATAAACACAGAAACACATGTAGCTGTCTCAGGATCAGCAGATGGCCTCACCTGGGCTGACTGAATGTCTCCCACTAGCCCAGCGACAGGAAGTGGGGCTGATAGCAGAGGTATTTCCTTTTGAAAGGCAAATAGCAAATTTAAAGGCCCGGCCCACCAGGGAGGTTTTGTTTAAGAAAGGCCAAGTGACCAGACACTGGCCATCTCATGGAAATGCAAAGGAGTAACTAATTCACAGACTTATCCAAACCCCTCTTCTGAAGTTGACGGTTTACAACCCGGCAGTGCCTGAGAAACCATTTGTTCTTTGAAAAATCTGATTTTGCTAAGTACAACCTTGTAAGATTCCAAAGGAAGTATGTAGTCACTCAACACGAACCCCTCCCTCACCTAAACAAGGGTATAAGACCCCAGATCTCTGGTTCTGGGGCGCTCGACTTGGATGTATTAGACCCTCGGCCCGGTGGGATGGCCAGCGTAATAAAATGCCACTTCCTATAATAGTCTCGGTGTCATGATCTCTCTATTTCTCCCACAACATTCATAGCAGTATTTATTGCATTATAAAAATGCTATAAGTGCTTATCAACATTAGACTAGAAAAAGAATTGTGGTGTTGTCACAGATTTGAATAATTAAGGCAATGACGATTAGTGAACACTACATACCACATTTACACCACAATATATTAGTATAACAAATTACAGACATTGTTAAAGAAAGGGAAAAAAAATCACAAAAGAAAGATGACAGATGAACAATTTCCTTAAGCAGTTTGAGTAACTTCACATAGGGACTTTCTTCCCACCAAAATAATCACAACTGGTAAAAAAATAAACAAACAATGATCTAAAGTCTCTAGAAATCATTATGTAAACACAGAGCAAATAAATAATGATTTATTCAAGAACATCTACTATCTCTCGGGAAGAACATAGCCACTTCTACCCCAGATGCCACCATTCCAGCTTAACACGTTGAAAGTGCCACTCTGGATGGCTGTGGTCATTTTCTATGGTATTTCCCCAAGAGAGGCAGGCTGTCAGCATTTTTCATTTTCCCCACACCACTGATATTTCAGGACCATCTTTTACCACTTAGTCCACACTTGTAGGTTGGAAGTTACACCCTAATTCTAGGAGATTGAAAATGCTGAAATGATTATCATTCCTGCCCCAGCTTGTTTGTGTAGCAGCAGTACCCATCACACAAGAAAAGGCAAGTTGAGAAGTCTTCTCGTATAAGCTACTATCTATGCTTCTGTCCAGCAACTTGCTATTTTATTAAGGTTGTCACTCTGAGAGAATCAGGTGACTCACCTCACCTCAGCTCTGAAACAATGAAGCACAGACTTAGCTCAACTTGATAGGCAGGCTGTAAGAACAGAACACTATGAAATTTTTAGAGGCAATGGATTTATTTGTTGAGCAATTAGTAGGAGTGTGGTAGCTGCAAGAGAACAAAAAAGCTAAACTCTACACCAGTTGACATAATAAGAGGAGCTAAGGAATTATACAGCTAAGAAAAGCCTTCCTCTGGGCAGAATAAACTTCAAAGATTTGCTCTGAAAAGGGATCTTATCTTCATTGGATCATAATATGTAGCAATGCATGCTTAGGGCAATGTCAAAAACAACAGAACATCCAAGAAGCTCAACAAACTCTTAGCAGAAATAAAGGTAAAATAAATAAATAAATTCACACCAAGATACATCATAGTAAAAATGCTGAAAGAAAAAGATTTTCAGATTTGCAAGAATCTTGAATGCAGCAATTCCTTGCACTCATCATGTACAAGGGAGCTTCAAGAAGATTAATAACTGACTTCTCATCAAAAACAGTGAAGGCCAGAACAGTGTGTTACTTATTCAAATACTGAAAACAAAAAACAAACAAAATACTTCAACTGGGACTCATATTCAACTTTTTTTTTTTCCAAAAATGAATGTGGAAAAAAAAAATTCCCAAACAAAAACTAATAGGTTTTTATAGTTAGTCATTCATACTTACAGGGAATACTAGAAGTTTCTCTGGCTGAACAGAAAATTATCCCAGACCGTAATTCAAACAAATTTCAAAAATTAAAAACACTGGTAAAGGTAATTACAAAAATTTAACACCAAGTAAAAATACATTTTTATTTTCCTATCTTAACAGATTTAAAAAGCAATTATATAAAATTATCTGTATATAATTGTGTTGTGAAGCCTATAACAGCATATAAAATTAGAATATATTTGACAATAACAGGACAAAGAATGTAAGTGGCAGAAAAGCTGCATTAGAATAAGGACTAACACCAGATGGTAACTTGAATTCACAGGAACAAATGCAGAAAACCAGAAATGGTACATCAGAAGGGCAATATAACAAACCCAATAAACATGTACTTGCTCTTATCATTTTACTTCCTCTTAGCATCCAACAAGATATAACATTATATAAAGCAATAATTATAGCAATCTGTCATTGGGTTTGCAACATGTAAGGGGGGGTCCCAACAAACCCTAAAGTTTATTTATAAAAAAATTGTGTATTTATTCTTTCATATTTAAATGTATGTCTTCTTTAAAGTACTCTCCATTTGATGCAACACACCTGTTAGAGTCACACTCTCCTATCGGGGCCTACAGAATAATAGGTCAGGCCCGCTGGGGGTGTGGGGGTGTCTGGTGTATGCAATTTTATGCAATGCTGCATGCAAGATGCAAAGAATTGCACAGAAGTTAAATTAGAAAATATAGTTTATTTAAGAGTAAATTAGAGAGAGAGAAAGAAAGAAGAGATTTGCCTCCCTAAGGCAGGGAAGGGAGCCAAAGTCAGGAAGCATGGTGACAGCCATAGCTCAAAGAGCACGCGGCCACAACAGAGTCTAGTAAGCCAATAGCCACAATGACCTGGCAATGGCAAAATGACTGCTCTTATTGAGTTCTTTTAACCATTTCCCTTGGATGGGGAGAGGTCATTAACGTGATTGGGTGGCAGTCTGCACCTTGTCATTACTCCAGGAGGGATATTATCTGCAAGAGACTTGTTAAACATTTGCAATCCACAAGCTCCTTGACCAAAAGGTGGTCTTATTATCATTTCTATGGCTTCAGTCAGCCAAGGGGTAATCTTTGATCTTCCATTTTGGACAAGAAAACTAAAAGTTTCCTAGAGATTATGCTAAACCATGAATTAAAAGGTTGAGTTGTCATGTGATGAAGATTGCAGAGGGGGAAGGGATGGGGCTAGCCTGCTGCTTGGCCTGCAATATAATATGTGAATGCTTTCTAAAACCTGCCTATGGAAATTTATCTATGTCTAACCTGTGCTAGATTCAAAGTGTGTCAGGGGTAAAATCTGAGCAAAAATGGCTAGACTGAGGCAAAAAGACAATGCTAAACTGAGTTTATTCTAGGTTTCTATAGGTACCTCCTTTCAACACCTATGAAGATGGTATCTCCACTGCTCAAA
Organism: Tarsius wallacei; assembly: GCA_963574415.1. Classification (NCBI taxonomy): domain Eukaryota; kingdom Metazoa; phylum Chordata; class Mammalia; order Primates; family Tarsiidae; genus Tarsius; species Tarsius wallacei. The sequence goes on from CAUYQG010028958.1 coordinate 11,301, forward strand.
ATAGTCTCTGAAGTAACCAATTTTGTGGCTTTTAGAGCTTCTGTCATTTTTAACTTCATCTCTTCCACATTGGCAAAACATTTCCCTTTGAGGACTTTTTTAAATCCAGGGAAACAAACAAAAATCACTCAGCATGGTGTAGACAGTTGTGTTGCCATGATGGAAGAACGAGTCACCTGTTGGCACAACTCAGAATGTTTCATCCACAGATCATGATGCAACCTTCTTAAAACTTCTAGATCAAAACTATGGTTGATGGTTTAATCCAGAGGAATGAACTCTGAGTATACAAGGGGTCTGCTCTCCAAGTTTGGAAGATAAATACAAGCTTTAGAAGATACTCCTTCATATACAGATAAAACTTATAATAACAATAGCACAAAGAGAAAAAAGGAATTACTCTACATGGGATTCATGTTTCTATTTCTCAATGGAATTAAGCCAGTATATACTAAAGCACTAAAGTAAGCTCTGGTAAGGTAAGAAGTACATGGTAAGGCCTAGAATAGCATACATATAAATATTTATTTATGTATTTATTTATTTATTAGAGTAATTAAAACACTGTGATAGAAAATACCTACTCAATTCAAAAGAAAGAAATAGAAGAGGAATAGAGTTATAAATATAAAAGCCATGTACCAAATAAAAAGTACAGTGGAAGATATCTAACTATATTAATAATCCATATCAACAATAACATTAAATTTGAACAAATTAATACAACAAAAATTTTACCAGACCAAAATTTTTTTTTAAGAAATTAACTATCAACAGCCTATAGGAGACAAGCTCAAAACTTAAACATAGGAATAGGTTAAAGGTATAAGGACAAAAAGATATGCAAAAGCAGCTATGTGAAATCTAGACTGATTATGTTAAAACCAGATGAAGTCAACTTTGAAAAAAAAGTATTATTACAGATAGACAAATTGACTAAAAGTAAATTAAAAATTAAAATCTTTTGGAAAATATAATAATTTTAAATACATATGCTGCTAACAACCCAAACATATATAAAGCAAAAACTGACAGAATTGAAGGGAGATATAGACAATTCAATAATATGTTGTTGTTGTTTTTTAACTTCAGTACTTCACTTTCACTAAAGAATAGAACAAATAGACAGGAGATAAATAAGGAAATAGAAGACTTGAACAACATGGTAAACCAATGAGACTTAACAGACATCTATATAACACTCCATCCAGCAAGGGAAGAATATTCATTTATCTCACAGGCACATAGAACATTCTCTAGTATAGATCCTATTGATAGGCCATTAAAAATATCAATAAATATACAAAGACTGGAATTATATAAACTACATCTTCTGACCACATGGAATAAAATTAAAATTAATAATGGAATAAAATTTAACACATAAAAAATTGGAAATTAAGCAACATAATCATACATAACAAATGGGTCCAATAGAAAATTATAAAGTAATCTATAAAAATTTTTCAAATAAATTTACTTGAATACATAACATATCAAAATTTGTGGAATTTATATAACTCAATGAATATAAGAAAGTTTATACTTCAACATCCTATACTAAAAAAAAACATTTCAAATCAAGAATCTACCATTCACTTTAAAACTGAAAAATGAACAAACTAAATTTTAAAAAGCAGAGGTAACAAAATTAAGATTACAGTGAAAATTTATGAAATATAGACTCGAACATCAATAGAAAAAAAATAAATGAAACAAAAAAGTCAGTTCTTAGAAAAGATCCCGAAAATTGCCAAATTTAGCTAGACTGACCAAAAAAGAGTAAGAATGTTCAAATTATTAATGTCATAAATAAAAGAGGGCATATTATTATCAATCTTTTATAAATAAATAAAATATAAATAATTGTATGCTGTTTAATAAACTAGTTGTAATAAAATGATTCCTTGAAAGACAAAAATTATTAAAACTTACTCTAGAAGTAATAGAAAATTGGAATGGACCTCTAGCACAAAAAATTGATTTAATAAGTTTTAAAATGTCTCTCAAATAAAGCTCCAGAATTCAGGATTCACTAATAAATTCTCAAAAATCTAAGGATAGATGAACTTACCCTGTGAACCAGCTGTTCCACTCCAAACTTAGAAATGTAGTCAAGAAAAATAAAAACATGTGTTCATGCAAAAACTATAATATCATCATTCATAACAGCCACAATACAACCCAAATGTCCAAACTCTGATGAATATATAACCAAATTGCAGGGTATTCATTTAATGCAATATTATTTGTTCATAAAAATACTAATAAAATGCTCATGCATGCTACAACATGTATGAATAATTAAAACATCATGCTAAGTGAAAAAAGAAAGCCACGAAAGACCACATTTTGTATTATATCACTTATATAGAATGTCCAGAATAGGTAGATCCATAGGAAAATAAACACAAATGATTGCCAAGGACTTGGGGGAGCAGCACTGAGGAAAAACGGTGAGTGGCTGTTAGCAGATGTATGTGTTTTTTGGGGGGAAGTTATGAAAATGTTATAAAATTGATTTTGGTAATAGCTACACCATTTGATGTACATATTAAAAATAAATAAAATGTTAACTTTAAGTGAGTGAACTGTGTCTATATAGACAATGTTTGTGCCTACCCATCATATGTTGAAGGCCTATCTTACAGTGTGGCTGTGTTTGGAAATGGGGTCTCCAAGAAAGAAATTCAGGTTAAATAAATTGATAAAGGTGAGGCCCTGAACCAATAGTATTATTGTCTTTATAAGAAGAGATACTAAGACACTCCCCACCATTGACAAAGAGAGGTCACATGAGCACACAGCAAGATAGCTGTTGTCTACAAGCCACGAAAAGAAGTTTCAGAATAAAACTCACCCTGTTGGCAACTTTATCTTAGACTTGTTAGCCTCTAGAATGGTGAGAAATAAATTTCTGTTTAGTTGCTAAATCTATAGCATTTTGTCATGACAGCTATAGTAGACTAGAATATGTTATAATATATTAATTAAATCATGCTGGTATATTTTTTTAATGAATTGACATTCTTCCAAAGAAGTTATACAAATAGCCAAACCACACTTGCAAAGATAGTCAATGTCATTAGTCATTAGGTAAACTCTAGTGAAAACCATGATACATCATTTATACCCACCAAAAATTGTATGTAACATCTCCGTAAAAACTGTATATGAATTTTCACAGTTGCACTGTTTATAGCAGTAGAAAAGTAGAAACAACTCTATTATTCATTAACCAATGAATGGGTTAAAAATATATTATATGCATAAAATAGTATTTCCAACAAATAATATTATTTCCCACAAAAATAAATAAAATGCTGATATATGTGTGCTATACCATGGATAAATTTTACAAGCATTATACCAAGTGAAAGAATCCAGACTCAAAAAGATGCATGTGGAATGACCTAATTTACATGAAATGTCCTATATGGACAAACTCATAGAGATGAAAAGTAGATTAATGGCTGCCAAGATCTTGGGGAAGGGAGAAATGGAGCATGATTGCACATAAACATAGGGTTTCTTTCTGACATGATAAAAATATTCCAAAACTATACAGAGGTATTGTTAGCAAAACAATGACTATACTAAAAGCCACTGAATTGAAAAATTTTAAAGGGTAGATTTTGCATTATCTTTCAATAAAGACTTTATTAAAAACAAGATAATAAAAAGAAAACATAAAATATTTTCAATTTCTGTGAAGTTAAAAAAAAACAGGTATTGGTGTATGCACAGGTGGTGGCAAAAGTAAAAACGGAGCAATAAAATATTCTAGGATCAGGTGAAAGGATATTTCAAGGAGGAAAGGGTACCTAATAAGGAAAGGACATAAAAGAGGCTTCTGCAGCATCTTTTTAAAAGTACCTACCTAACACATCTGGATGGTTTATTCAGTATTCATCATTGCAGTTCTAATGAGAAATTCTTTAGGTTATAAAACCAATAGATTCACATAGTTGTTGAGACCCCAAAGTGACTTATCCATCTGTTGAATTTTTTTCTCATTGAGCAAATCTTGTTTATTTAATTATTTTAATAAATCAGATCTCATAAGTGAATTATATTGGCTAGACTCTATATATACACACTTCCCCATTTCATTTACCTTTCTTAGTGCCTTGAGAGCTTCATTTTTTCTTTATGGAGTGCCTCCTCAACACTCCCTGGCACATTGGTTCGCAGGTACATTTGACCAGTGGAAGTTTTCCACAAGAGATCAGAGCGTGTGAGGAGAGAGGATTTAAGATAATGATTTGTTTTGCTCCTTCCATGCCACTTTACAGTTTTTGCAGAAATTCTATTTTGTCTATAATTCCTGACAAGTAGCCTTTTTTCCTAGGCTGCAGCTCTCAACAAAATTTTAGTAACACAGCTTCCTTTACCAGCCCATGGAAACAACATGTGATACTGTCTTTCTGCTTGATGTCTGTCAATGGGTGCCTTAATATTGCCTGTTGGTTCCCTAAATCTTGCTCACATTTCTGTGGTTTATGTAATAAAAAATATTTTTTAAAAAATCAGCTGATTGTGCAATTTGGTTCTTGCTTGGTCCTTAATTGCTATGAGGTTAATCAGAACTTCCACACTCCCATTCTGAGATTTATTAAATTTTAAACAATTTCTATGCAATCAATCAATGCAGAAAGTTGAGAAATAATTTGCATATCATGTAGCAAAATCATGCATTATAAATAATTCACATCTACCAGTGAAATACTGTTATTCTTTTTCTTCATATTAAAAATTTAACTGTCTGTATTCTCTTAGTTTTGAAGAAGTTTTTATTTTAGTGATAATCATTATTTAGTAGGTATGGATGTATGGTTATATACATATTTTGGCAAATATTTTATAATCAGTAACTTTTAAAAGCACATTATAGAGTTTTTATTTTATATTTATAGCTTCCAGTACATTCTTTCTCTGCAAGAAAAACAAATGATAAATCATTAAAATAACATCTGGTGACTTTAAAAAAACGAACCTGTACATAACTACATTTTTTGGTACTTTTACTGCAATAGCTAAATCAGGACCTGGGCTGTGAAATTTGATAATAGTTTTTGGCCTCAAATGAGTACTGAATGCTAAGTACAGTTCAAATGAAATTACTAGTCAGCTATATATTTAACAACATTTACTTATTCTTGGATGTTGCTATCTTTTTGACTATAAAAACACATTGTCAAAATTCAGGAAACACGCTTATGAAAATTGGAACTGGCAACCAATTCCTAATCAAAATTACAAGTGCCAAGGCCATAAGAGGTAAGATAGACAAGTGGGACCTCATCAAACTGACAAGCTTCTGCAAAGCCAGAGAAACCAACAAGAGAGCAGGGAAGTCAGACTACAGACTGGGAAAGAATATTTGCCAACTGTATATCTAACAAAGGCCTAACATCTAGGATTTGTGAAATACTCAAATGTGCTGAAAAGAAAAAAACAAACAAACATCCCAATTCCAAAATGGGCGAAAGATATGAATAGACATTTCTCAAAAGAAGACATATGAGCATTCAACAGATATAGGAAAAAATGTTCAGCCTTACTAGTCATCAAAGAAATACAAGTTAAAGCCACACTGAAATACTGCCTAGCTCCAGTGAGGATGATCATCATCAATAACTCAAAAAAACAACAGATGTTGGAGAGGATGAAGGGAAAAGGGAACACTTTTACACTGTTGGTAGAAGTGCAAACTAATACAACCTCTGTGGAAAACAGTGTGACAATTCCTAAAAGACCTAAAAATAGACCTTCCATATGACCTTGCAATCTCCCTTCTGGGAATATACCTGGAGGAACTCAAATCACTGTATGGCAAAGATACCTGCACATGCATGTTTATTGCAGCATTGTTCACAATAGCAAAAACATTGAGCCAACCATGCTGCCCTTTGAAAGAGGACTGGATTAAAAAAAATGTGATACAGATACAAAATGGAATATTACACAGCCATAAAGAAGGGCAAATTTATGAACTTCACAGCAACTTGGATAGATTTAGAGTCTATACTACTGAGAGATCTACCACAGAAACAAAGAACTGAGTACCACATGTTCTCACTAATAAGCAGACCTTTAATGATTATCATAATACTATAAGAAAAAGCTTGGCAGTAGTGGGCATCTGCCCGGGGAGGAAGGGTGGGATTAGCAGTAGTGGAAAACTGCCAGGGCAGGAGGTAACACCTCATCGACAAGGGTACCTACATAATGAACATTTGTCTTCCTAACCTTTAATTGGACTCCAGATTTTTAAAATTAAATATAAAAAACATTATTGGTACATTATACTATAAGCAATTAAAGAGATAAGTCAGGAAATTATGTGTAGCACTCAGATGTAAGAGAAATGAAAATTATTATGAAAAAAGTAAATGTCATAGAAAATTTTAAGAAATTATAAATACATGTAGAGCAGAAATTTTCTTGTATGACCAGGGAAATGTTTACAAATCTCCATGGACCCAAGAGATCATAATAGAATAAATAGATACAGAAAGAAGGATAAGAGCACAACTAACTGGGCTTATGAATACTGTATTATTTCAATACTGTATTATATCACATTTGTATACAATGCTTATCCAATTTTTAAATTATAATCAAATAATTATTATCAAGTGAAACAAACAACATGAACTCCATATTCAGTGTATGTGCAGTCCCAAAATACTTTGAAATAAAGATCTATTAAACAGAATTTAGACCTATTTAGAAGGAATGATAGAATTGCCTCTTCCAGAGTTCAATATTCATTATCTTGATAGCTAAACAAATAAAAGGTGAAGACCACTATTCTGACTATTATAGAAACCCATTTTCTTTTGGTAAATAATTGAATTAATTCTTGCTTGGGATGTTAGGAAAGTGTCAAGTAAGAAATAACTTACAAGTAGTTACATATAGAACATTTAGGTAATTGTGTTTTTAAGTTAAGCATAATCTGATACCCTAACACTTCACTTAGCTATAGAGATCTTATAAATTTAAAGAAAGTATGAATTAATCATGTTAAAGAAATAAACTATTTGAAAGGTTATTATTTATAAGTCTGTATAAGAATTTATGTGCTGAGGCTTAGTTCAAATGTGTTATAATATTGTTCTGTGCAGTGGAGTGGGTAATTGAGGCAAATGACTGATTAGTGCAGACTCAAAGAACATGTTTTTGCTGCCTTGCAAAGTATGTTAGATTAACCTGATAAGTTTAAAGTTAGATAATTACCTCAATTATATATGTTGCAAAATTGCCTTTATATTTATTAGGGAGCCATTTAGTAGTTATCAATACTTTTTAAAAAAACTCTAAAGCATATTTTTGTCAAATATCTGGTAATTAAAATTAAACTTTCAAAATTCACTATACAATCTTATGAAAAGAGATATCAATGTTAACTATATTTTTAAATTAAAAATAACAGTTAATAGCATAGTCTGATCTTTTGTCTCAGTCAGCTCCAGCATTGACTCTTTTAGTTTGTTCCTATATTCTAGCTTTAAATTATACTTCCGAGGACTTCCAGCAAGATGGCAATGGGGCAGCTTGTTCTGTGAGACCCACTGTGAAAGAGAACGCACATAAAGACTCTAACTCTCTCCCAGGGGGCTGCAGCTCCCCTTGTTGGCAGCCAGCTCTTCATACAGAGCTCAGCAGCGGTTGCTGCTCAACCACCTCAGCGGTCTCAGCCGACACCACCGTAGCTGCGAATGCCGCCGCCATGGCCATTGCATTGCCCCGCCCATGCCTAAGGCAACCCACAGCTCCGTATAGTAAAGCACTCCCCAAGCACGATCTACCAAAATTGCTGCTGCTGTTGCCACTGCCACACCCACCCCTCATCCAGAGCCAGGCTTGTGGAGCTCCTTCCATGCACCATGAAGCAGTGGCTGCCACCACCACTACCATTGCCTGCTCCCTCCTGTCCTGGGCGGCCTCTGACTTCTGCCCCACCAGGCTTGCATTGACTTGCAGTCTCCAGCTGTTGCAGAGAAAGATCAACTGGAGCGGTGAGATAGCACTATCTGCAGGGGAACCAAGGTAACAACATCAAAATGGGAAAGACAGAAGCTTCTTCCTGTGCTAAATAAACACAGGCCAGATCTGAGTGGTAGACATGGCAGGGAGCCCAGATCTGAACTGCTCTCCACAGCAGGCCAGGGGCAACTGACCCTAACTGAACAAATCTACCAGCCTGCAAAGACAGCTAGAAATCAGAGCTGAAATGACATTGGACTTAAAAAAAAAAATGTCTCAGAGTGTGCCTGGTTGGTTTTGTTAGTTTACTGACTTTATTCTTTTTTTTCTCTCTCTGTAAACCTCATCTTTGTATAGAGGAATAGCACACCAATAAGGAGGTTGGTTAACTTGTAAATGTTAGCATCATTGTATGTTATAGGTTTTAGGTATGGTTGTTGGTTAGTTTGTAGTTGTTGTTATTATTTTCTTTTTACCTGTTTCAGTCTTTGTGTCTCTTTTCATTTGTTAGTCAGTACACTTGTCTGTTTTCCCTCTTACTCCTCTCTCTCTCTCTCCACCCTCCTCTTCCCCCCACTGCCTGCTCCATTCTCTTCCCTCTGTTAACCTCATTTTGCTTGCAGGGAGTAAACCTATAACCCCACTGCATGGATAGATTGCAACGCAGTGGGAAGTGGGTTCCAGAATATCCAAACACCTGTCAGCGGATACTGGGATCTGCAGATATTTTGAATCACAGCTCCCACCTTAATTAAAACTCAAAACTGCAAAAAGGACCACCCCCAACCTACAGTCCAACTCCAGAATTGAACAAAGCAAGAGAACATACATAAGGAAGAATAGGAGATTGAACAAACAGAAGTAAAAGCAACCCCTCCACCCCCGAATAATGGAATTAAAGAAGACGGGGAAGGGGAGGGAAGAAAAAAGTAGAGAGAAAAAATCTGCACAATTGAAGAAAAACCAAAAGAAGAATATAGGTCTCACATAGACCCCTGGGAGGTCAGACACTGAGAAAACAGTCTTTGGACACAAACAATGAAGAGCCCCCAGAATGACTGGTCACATGCAACAAACTCAGACATCAAGACATTAATAGAGAGAATTAAAAAATTGAGGAGAGACAAGAGGAAAATAGGAAGGAGCTGATGTCAGAAATAACAGCAGTGCCGGGCTCGGTGGCTCAGCCTGTAATCCCGTGCCTTTGGGAGGCTGAGGTGAGTGGATTGCCTGAGCCCACGGGTTTGAGACCTGCCTGGGCAAGCAAGACCTCATCTCTACAATAAATCAAAAAAATTAGCCAGGCGTGGTAGCACACGCCTCTAGTTCCAGCTACTCGGAAGGCTGAGGCGGAAGGATCGCCGGAGCCCAGAAGGTCAAGGCTGCAGTGGCCGGGAGCGGCCACTGCACTCCAGTCTGGGTGACAGAGTGAGACTCCAACTCAAAAAAAAAAAAAGAAAAGAAATAACAGCAGTAAAGAATACTGTGATGGAAATAAATAACAAACTAATAAGCATGGAAAGCAAAATTAACCAAGAAAAAGAAAGAATCTCAGAGCTTGAAGATCAAAATACAGTACTAACCCAAACTGTCAAAAACATAGAAAAGAAGCTTAAGAAGTCAGAACAAAACCTTCAGGAGATGAATGATTACCTCAAGAGACCCAATCTAAGAGTAATTGGCCTTCCTGAGGCAGAAAGAGAGACAGAGACCATCCTGGAACAAACATTCCATGAAATCATCCAAGAAAACTTCCCTCATCTCATCAGTGATGCAAAA
>CAUYQG010028968.1:0-12175 GCA_963574415.1 Tarsius wallacei
AAAAATTAGCCGGGCGTGGTAGCGTGCGCCTGTAGTTCCAGCCACTTGGAAGGCTGAGGCGGAAGGATCGCCGGAGCCCAGCAGGTCGAGGCTGCAGTGGCCGGGAGTGGCCACTGCACTCCAGTCTGGGTGACAGAGTGAGACTCCAACTCAAAAAATAAAAATAAAAAATAAAAATAAAAATAAATAAATAAATAAATAAAGTGCTTCAGTGTTTCTCTATTTCATCAAAGAAGCAAATATGAAGCCAAGAGAAGAAGTAGGTCTCCATCGAGCCCATCCTTCTAATAAAGCTTAAGGAGACTTGCTGTAATAAGATATCATTCATCGATATCTCATGTCTCTGTTTTAGGTCTGATACCTTGATACTTGAAATCAAATGAGTAATCTTTTTCTCTATCTCAATCTTCATCTTTTACATTTACCCTTTCTCCTTAGCCTCATTTCTTTTAGCTGTCCTGGCAATACCTCTCAATGACTTACAGAAAATCATTAGGTTCATGCCCAAAAAGATAATAAATTAAGATTTCAGAAATATTACTTAATAATTTACTTGAAATGTTTTGCTTTTTTTGCCTTTTGATTCTTTATTTTTTTATTATTTTTAATTTTTATTTTAAAGGTGTGGGGTACAATTCAGGATTAGGTACATAAGTGGTCATCACACATGGAATGTTTGGGTCTCCCACTGTTTCTCACTTTGCCTGCTTTGGGATCAGGTCCCCTTGTTGATGTTATGTGCTCCCCATACTTTCACTCTCCTGGCAGTGTCTGCTACTGCCACTCCCTTTCATGCTGTATTACGATAAATGTTCAGGCTCCACTTAATGAGTAAGAACATGTGGTACTCTGTTCTCTGTTTCTGTGATAGGTTTTTTAAAACATAGACATATATTTGTTTTGGTAGATGCCATAAGCTTAAACTATTCTTCCAAACTATGTTCCAAATCTGCCAGGGCTCTCTCTAGCCTAATGGCATAACCATCTCTTTGAAGATTTACTGCAGGAGAGTCTTCTGCTTTTGCTTTTATATTTTCTTTCCCTTCATAGAAGATAATGAAACACATTACACTACTTTTGAAATCCTTTCAATGGATGCACTTAAGATAAAAGGCAGCATGCTGAATGTGGCCTGCTAAGCCCTTCTTAATCTGACTCTAGTCACCTCAGCTTCCACCACTCTTCCCTTCAAACATTGTATTTCAGCAACATGGTATCAGGATTTCAAATATATCAAGTATTTTACTCCTCAAGGCCCTTTGCACTTGCTGTTCCTTTTACCTACCACGTCCCTTTCTCCACTCTCTACTCTCTTCTATAGTTATAGTTACATATAATTATATTATAATTTAATTACATAAGTTACATTATAATTATAGTTATACTTGCTTTGTCTATATGTTAATGCTAAAAATTAAAAGACAAAAAATAGCAGATTGGACCCATTTCAAAAACGATTCCACTATTAGCTACCTAAGAGGTATAGTAACTTTTGTCCACAAAAGGACTTGTGCTTAAATATTCCTAGGACTTTATTCATAATAGCCCCAAATGGCTAACAACAACAACAACAACAACCCAAGCTCCATCAATAGAAGGATGGATAAAAAATTGTGCTATATTTGTACGTTGTACTATTACTCAATAAAAAAACCAAGGTACTAATACATGCAATACCTTAGATTTTCAAAGTAATATGTTGAACCAAAGAAGCAGGAGAGTGCTTATTGTATGATTCCATTTATGTAGGCTTCAGGGGCAAGTAAACCAATCTAGAGCTACAGAAACTTGAGCAATTGTTGCCTCTGGGTATGTGTGGAGGTGGGGACATTGGCTTGAAAGGGCACAAAGGTAATTCAGGGGTGATTAAAATACTCTGTATCTTGCTTCAGGTAGTGCTTACAAAGGGGAATACATTTGCCAAAATGTGTTAAACTATACATTAAGGATCTTTGCTTTTTATTGTACATGAAATATATCTCAATTAAAGAACAATATAATCATACGTTTTGTGAGTTGGTTACTCAAAAGAGACTCTTTCAAGAATCAAGTTCAAAGAGTCATTTTATTTTCTTACTAGTTTCCTTCACTTCTTCAGGATCATACTTACAACTAATATAACTTAATAACATAAGTCGTTATTACCATGCCTCCCTCAAGGTCTACAGACTCTTATATATCTCATTCTCAAGTCTATACCACATTAGAAGTAGCTTAAAAGTACACTGACAAGCACATTGGTAATAGTGAGTAGGCTGATACCCTGACTGTGAAGAAGAAACATTAAAAATATGACCTAAGAATTAAAAAAGAGTGTGGGCCTCGAATAAATGAGACAAAAATCAAATACTGCTGTATATTTCCCTAGACAAAGGGCATCACGTTTTATAATAGGGCTTATTCAGAAATGTTAAATTATATGCAGTATAATCTATTTTAAAATAAAGGAAGGCGATAGTCATGAACACACATACCAGTTTAAAAAATATTCTTGTTTTGGTGCTTGAGAGGCTAAAGTTTCAGATATGTGAACTAATCCAGGCAAGGATTAAAGCCACTCCATGGTAGGACCCAGTACTGGCGGAGAAGGAGCCATCATCAAGTAAATGGCTGACATTCAATAACTAAGCAGAGCTCTAGGCAACTAAAAGGATTCATATGATACCAACAAGTAATGACTTATGACCTGTACTGCCAACATGTCATTTTCTTATTGCTGTAATGATGCTGAGTAATACAGAAAGAATATGCATTCCTTGGATCACATATGTGGTTGTAAGCCCTCCATGAAGTGAGACCATAAAAAGGTCTTGTGGTGCTTCTGAAAGCAAATCACTCTAAATGGGCTCCTAGAGAGTTTCTGAATGATTTCTATTCTGTAGAGACTTTTTTTTTTTTCAAAGAGACTGAGCATTTGTCACCTAGGCTGGAGAGCAATGGTACCATCATAGCCCACTGCAGCCTTGAATTCTTGGACTCAAATAATCCTCCTGCCTTAGCCTCCCAAGTGATTGAGATTATGCACTTGGCTCCATAGAGATTTGATTGTAGGAATTTTCCAGTAAACTTGAGAAAAAAACAAAAAAACACAATTCAATTTTCTATAACACAAATTCTGTTCAAAATGGAGTAAAATATTAAAAACACAGTTGCTGCATTGAAGGAAAAGCTTGATGAATAGAATTTTGAAACGAGAGACAAAGGTGGAATGGATAAGAAGATGAGATGTTCTGATTTTCAAATATGAAAGAAAACTTTGCTGAATTTGGAGAGCATAATGGAAAAGGGGGCCCTCCTAGACTGAGACACTGTATCCTTTAATTGAGATTCATGTTTGAATTAGATGCTGTGTTTTTGCAGGAATGAAGACCCTGTGGAAGAGTTCTCACAGGGAGGTGGATGCAGTTGGATGGAGAGAGTCGGGAATATCCACAGTGGTCAAGAGAAATGTGTTGATGGATGTGCAGGAGGTATCAAAGGAAATGATCACTCTCAAGCTGACTTGTTTTTAACTGCCAAAACATTCCAAGGATATTCTCCCTAGGTGCTAGGGTTAGAGAAGCGGTGAGTTTTCAACAATATGTTTCTCTCTTATTAGTATAAGCATTATTTTGGGGAGATGTATTTTTAATTCTAAAAGGTGATGATAACATTAAGAAAACACTGAAATGACCCCTCCTCATTCTATTACTCTTTAATGGGTTATATTGTATTTTTGTGTTTTCTTCTAGTCTTAGCATTCTCTTTCTTTAGCAATACTTTTGGGTACCTTTTTTTTGGCATAATATCTGCTAAAGCAGTTTCTAACCCCTAACAAATAATTCTTTAATCTGCCTTAAATTGGAAAGTTGAACCTTGGAGATGCAAATATAATTTCATGACTATTTTTGAGATTCTCCCTTTCAGCAACTGCTGATCACTGATCATTTGTCTTGTTGAAGTAAAGGAAGGCAAACACTGTGGGTAAGAAAGTCACCCCATAGTCTGAGGGATCAGTCTGAGGGATCAGTCTGAGGGATCATCCAGTCTAACTTATTGTTTGGTAAGAAAACTGAGGGCACAGAGCTAACAGATGCTAGAGCTGAGACTTAAACCAAGGTGTTAAAAAATAAAACTCTAAATCTGAATAATCTTTGACTTACAAGAAAGTTGCAAAAATAGTACAGAGTTTATGTACACCCTTCACCCAACTTTCCCTAATGTTAACAATTACACAGTCATAGCCAAATGATCAAAATCAGAACATAACACAGTTAACATTAATAAAATACTACTAAACTACAGACTTAATTTGAATTTTATGAGTTTTCCCCCTAACGTTTTTTTTTTTTTTCCTGTTGTTGGATCTAATCCAGAATCCCACGTTGCATTTAGACGTTTCATGTCCTTAGTCTTCTCCAATCTGGAAGAGTGTCTCAGGCTTTGCCTTCTATAATCTTGACGTGTTTGAAGAGCACTAGGCAGGTATTTGTAGACTGCCCCTCAGTTGGAGTTATCTGATGTTTTCTCATGATTAGGCTAAGAGGATGAAGTTTGCTGACAATACCACAGAGGTGATGTGCCCACAGTGCATCATGTGAAGAAGGACATAATGTTAATATGCTCTGTTACTTGTGGTGTTAACCTTGATAATTTTGTTAAGATGGTATCTATCAGATTCCTTCACTGTATACTTACTATTTTTCCCTTTGGGATTGATAGATGACTTGGGGAAATACACTGGGACTATGCTAATATCCTGGTTTACCTGAAACTCTCAACAACATATTTTAGTATCTATCAGTAGGTCTCACATGGAATAATTATTATTGTTTTGTTTACCCAATAGTGATTTTGTGTCTTCCTCATTCCTCTTGCATTTACTAATTATGATTCTCCTGAAAAGAAGCTATTCCTTCTCCTTATTTATGCATTTATTCAGTTATTTATCTATATTGATATGTATAGACTTGTGAATGTTTATTTTATTCTACTAGATTACAATCCAGTACTGTCATTATTCATTTCATTTTGTTGCTCAAATATTTCCAACTGTGTCCATTGGGAACTCCTTTAGGTTGGCTGTTGTATCCTTTTGACATGCTCCATCATCGTGGGGTTTTTCTTGTTGTTGTTGTTTGGAGTCCTTTCTTATTTTCTGACACCACAATTAGATGATTTCTGCCCCAAGCCCAGAATCAATCACTTCTCCAAGGAACCTATGAACTAAGACCTTTTGGTGTAAACCTCTTATGCTCCATCCATAAGATCATGTGATATCTGAAATAATTTAGACTTGAATCCTTTACAAATTTTCTCAGAAATATGCCATAAAGGCAAGTGGAATTTACATTTACTGAGTTTGTTCTAGTCATCAAGTATCACCTGCAGTTACTCCCAGTGTTCTGTCCACTTTATTTGTAACATCAGAATGATCCAAGCATGAGGTGGCAGGATGAAGAGACAACATGGAAGTGAATTTGAGTGTAGATAAGAGTATAGATATAGACATCTGTGAATGCAAATGAAGATATGAATAGAAAGGCTGGGAGAATCACTGGATGGAGCTCAAATATGCACACCTAAATTCTTTTTGCCTTTCCACTATGCAAATAATAAAAACACAAAAGTTCCAAAAGTAGGTCAGAATTTTGGAAGTTTAATTTTTTCTGACTTTTTCCTACTTTGCTTGCAGGGAAGGTACTCTCTGACTTCAGATTCTCAATCTCTCTCTCTCTTTCAAGTTGTCTCTGGCAGTTGTTTGGGCTGGTTTATGGGGCCATGAAAAGACTGCTTCTTTTTGAATCTCACACCCTTATTGCATATGAATTATTATATGCCCCGTGTTAGGAATAAATAAAATTGAACACATGGGTGTTAAATGAAAACAAAGCTAAATTCACAGTGGAAATTTAGAAGAAGTCTAGAAACAAAAACTAAAATTCTATATTTCTCATATTTTGCATAAATAATAGGCTTTTACAAGAAAACTTAGAATAACTATTCCAAATAGATGAGTATTTATCATGATTTTAATGCCTGTAGTAAGTCCCACATTCAAGTCCAGAATTTAAGAACACCCAAAGGTAACATTTGCACAATTTTCTGGGGTCCATTATAAGCACAAGATGGTTTTTCTGCTCTATAAATAGTCATTCCATATCTTCTTATTTGTAATTTTTTACAGATGTCACTATGCTTTTTTCTAGGTACTGGTCCCTGGGTGTGTGTGTGTGTTTATGTGTGTGGCATTTGTATATGTGTGCAAGAGAGAGAAAGAGAGAGAGAGGGAGGGAGGAAGGAGAGAAAGAGAAGAAAGGAGAGAGAGAGAGAGATGACGTGCTCCTTTCTTACATTTACATGGGATTAATACATGTCAGCACAAGTCTAGACTGAGACTGACTCACCCAGCAGGAAGAACAAATTCACATGTCAGAGTAAACCAAGAATGGGGTAATATCTCAAAAAAAGGGAAAGAGGGAGAAGGCAGTTTACAATTTAAGATATGAATAGAGGTGCTTTATTAAAAGTTTTTTCACTTTCTCTTAGTTTTGTTGAATTTTTATCATGAGCTTCATAGTACTTATTTCAAACTCTCTAGAAAATTTTCTTCTTACAAAGGTATTAAGCACAGAAGAAAGAAAAAAGGAATGACCACACACTTCCCAAGAGGACAGCAGAACACAAAATCGACAGAGAATACAGCACAACAACAAACTTGAAAACACACACACACATCAACCCCAAAGCCAAAGAAAACAAGCAAACAAAGAAAAAACTTTATAAGAATCTCATGACAGGGATAAACAATCACATTTCAATAATCAGGCTGAATGTGAATGGATTAAATGCCCCATTGAAAAGACACAGGATGGCAAACTGGATAAGAAACCATGACCCAATTATTGGCTGCATCCAGGAAACTCATCTCACCACAAGGGACTCACCCAGACTCAAAATTAAAGTATGGAAAATGAATTTCCAGGTAAATGGATCACAAAAGAAGGCAGGAGTTGTGATCTCAATATCAGACAAAACAACTTTTAAGCTATCAAAAATTTAAAAAGATACAAAGGACACTACACAATGATAAAAGATTCAATTCATCAACAAGAAATATTCATCCTAAACATATAGGCACCCAACACAGGAGCACCAACATTTATAAAACAACTACTAAGTAAGCTAAAAAAAGATATTAACTCTAACACTATTATAGCAGGGGACTTAAATACTCCACTAAGAGCCCTAGATAGATCATTGAAGCAAAAAAAAAATTAACATGGAGATCCAGAATGTAAACATGACACCCAACCAAATGGACTTTATAGATACCTACAGATTATTCTACCCAAAAAACCAGAAAGTACATTCTACTCATCATCACATGGAACATACTCCAAGATCGATCACATCCTTGGCCATGAATCAAGCATAAATAAATTTCATAAGGTTGAAATATTGCCATGCACCTTCTCAGACCACAGTGGAATAAAAACAAGTATCAACACCAACAAAATTCCCCCAAAGCCTACAAAGACATGGACACTAAAAAGTATGATGCTAAACAACTCTGGGTCAACATAGAAATCAAAGCAGAACTTAATAGATTCCTGGAGACAAAAGAAAATGAATAATCATCTTACCAAAACCTCTGGGATGCCAGGATAACAGTTCTAAGAGGGAAATCTATATCTCTATGAGCACACATCAAGAAAACAGAAAGATCACAAGTTGAGAGCCTAACAAATCACCTAAGGGAGGTAGAAAGAGAAGACAACCAAAACCCTAACTTTAGTAAAAGAATCCGAATCACTAAAATAAGAGCCCAAATATGGGACATCAAAGACAATAATATCATAGAAAATATCAACAAAACAAAAAGTTGGTTCTTTGAAAGAATCAACAAGATTGATGGACCCCTAGCCAGAATAGCCAAGAAAAAGAGAGAAAAAGCCCAAATAAGCACAATCAGAAATACAAAAGATGAAATCACAACTGACCCCAAAGAAATACAAAAGATTATCAGAGATTACTATGTACAACTATATGGAAAAAAACCTGACAACCTAAATGAAATAGAGGACACTCTGACATCACACAACCTCCCCAGGTTGAAACAAGAAGACACTGAGACCCTAAATAGTCTAGTAACAACCCAGAAAATTGACTCTGTCTTAAGAAAACTTCCTACAAAAACAAACAAACAAACAAACAAACAGTATACGCTGGACCAGATAACTTTCCAGCAGAATTCTATAAAACGTACAAGGAGGAGCTGGTACCAATCCTATTAAAAGTATTCCAGGCAATTGAGAAAGATGGAATTCTCTTCAAATTGTTTTATGAAGCTAACATCACACTGATGCCCAAACAGAACAAAGATTCAACAAAAAAAGAGAACTACAGGCCAATATCCCTTATGAACATAGATGTAAAAATCCTCAACAAGATTCTAGCAAATCGGATCCAAAAACACATCTCAAAAATCATCCACCATGACCAAGTAGGCTTCAACCCCAGGATGCAGGGCTGGTTCAACATTTGCAGGACCATAAATGTAATCAAATACATCAACAGATGTAAAAACAAGGACCACATGATTATCTCATTAGATGCAGAAAAAGCTTTTGATAAAATCCTGTATCCCTTCTTGATAAAAAAATCCTCAAACACCTAGGTATAGAAGGAACATACCTAAAAATAGTAAGTGCCATCTATGATAAACCCACAGCTAACATATTGCTAAATGGACAGAAACTGGAAACATTTACTCTGAAAACTGGAACAAGACAAGGCTGCCCACTCTCACCCTTCTTGTTTAACATTGTGTTGGAAGTCCTAGCTAGGGCAATTACACAAGAGAGGAAAATCAGCGGTATCCAAATAAGAAAAGAGAAAATCAAGTTATCCCTCTTTGCTGATGATATGATCCTATACCTTGAAAATCCTAGAGAATTTGTCAAAAATTTGCCATCACTGATAAATGACTTTGGCAAAGTCTCAGGGTACAAAATCAATGTGCAAAAGACAGTTGCATTTATACATTAACAACAATTGGATGGAGAACCAAATAAATAGCACAATCCCATTCACAATAACCACAAAAAATTGAAATACCTCAGTATCTTCCTAACCAGAGGTGTGAAAGACTTTTACAATGAGAAATATAAAACACTGCTCAAAGAAATCCAGGAAGATACAAACAAATGGAAAAATATTGCATGCTCATGGATAGGAAGAATCAACATTGTTAAGATGTCCATCCTACCAAAGGCAATCTATAGATTTAACACAATATCCATTAAATTACCAACATCATTCTTCTCAGACCTGGAAATGATAATACAGAAATTCATATGGAAACATAAATGACCACGAATAGCCAAAACAATCCTTAGCAAAAGAAACAAAGCAGGAGGTATCACACTTCCAGAGTTCAAACTTTACTATAAGACTACAGTAATCAAAACAGCCTGGTACTGGTAAAAGAACAAGCATATAGACTAATGGAATAGGATAGAGATTCCAAAAACAAAGTCTCAATTTCTCAACCAACTCATCTTTGACAAAGCCTCCAACAACAACCACTGGGGAGAGGAGAACCTATTCAGTAAATGGTGCTGAGAAAACTGATTGATCACATGCAGAAAATTGCAACAGGACCCCTACCTATCATCATACAAATAATTAGCTTTAAATGGATCAAGGACCTAAGCATAAAACCTCAAACTATAAGAATCTTAGAAAATGCAGGAGACATCCTTATGGAAATTGGAACTGGCAACCAATTCCTGATCAAAACCCTAAATGCCCATTCCATAAGAAAGAAGAAAGTGGGACCTCATCAAACTGACGAGCTTCTGCAAAGCAAAAGAAACCGTTAGGAGAGCAGGGAGACAGCCCTCAGAATAATATAGAAATTCGTCTGGAAACAAAAAAGAGAATGGGAAAAAAATATTTGCCAACTGTAGATCTGACAAAGCCCTAAGATCAAGGATCTACAAGGAACTCAAATACGCTGAAAAGAAAAAAACAAACAGCCCCATTAAAAAGTGGGCAAGAGACATGAATAGACGCTTCTCAAAAGAAGATACACAGGCAGCCAACAGACACATGAAAAAGTGCTCAGCTTCACTAATCATCAGAGAAATGCAACTCAAAGCCACATTGAGATACCACCTAACCCCAGTAAGAATGGCCATCATTAACAAAACAAACAACAACACATGCTGGCAAGAATGCAGAGAAAAGGGAACACTTCTACACTGCTGGACAGAATGCAAACTAGTGCGACCTCTTTGGAAGACAGTGTGATTTCTGAAGGAACTAGAAATTGACCTTCCATATGACCCAGCAATCCCTCTACTGGGAATATACCCAGAGGAATGCAAATCATTCTACAAAAAAGATACCTGCACATGCATGTTTGTTGCAGCTCTATTCACAATAGCAAAAATGTGGAACCAAGCATGCTGTGTAATGTGGTACATATACACAAGGAAATATTTTGCAGCCATAAAGAAGGACAATCATATGGACTTTGCAGCAAATGGATGACATTCAGTGATCTGTCACAGAAACAAAGAACAGAGTACCATATGTTCTCACTTACAAGCAGACCTTGAATAACTACCATAATACTATAAGAAAGGAATTGGCAGTGGGAAACGTCTAGGGAAGGGGGGTTAGGTTTGGCAGTTGAGGGAAACTGCCAGGGGAGGGAGAGGCACACCTCATTAACAAGAGTACCTGCATAATAAACATTTGTATACCCAATCCTGAAATGTACCCCGCATCTTAAAAAAAATTCTTTCCAGATATCCAATTCCTAAGAGAATATGCTATTTTCAGACCATTCTACAGAAGATGTTTAAGAAGGTATTAAGCACAGAAGAAAAAAGAAAAAAAAAAAAAAAAAAAAAGAAAGACCATGCTCTTTACAATAGTACAGGCAAACACAGAGTCACCCTCAAAAATGAAAACACAGACATATAGTAATGCAAAAGTTAAAAAGAAAAAACAGCCTTATAAGAGCCATATGACAGGGATAAACTCTCACATTTCAATAATCAACTTGAATATGAATAGACTAAATGCACCACTGAGAAGACTTAGAATGGCAAATTGAATTTAAAAAAAAGACCCTATAATATGCTACTTTCACAAAACACATCTTAATACAAAGGACACTCACAGAGTCAAAGTTAAAGGATGGAAAAAGAACTTTCAGGCAAACAAGACAAAAAAAGGCAGGAGTTGAAATTCTAATGTCAAGCAAAACAGCCTTCAAACTATCAAAAATTAAAAAGGATGCATCATAATTATTAAAATTTTAATCCACCAGCAAGAAATATCCATTCTAAACATATAAGCACCTAATACAGGAGCACTAGGATTTATAAAACAACTACCAAGTAAATTAATAGAAGACATTGACTTTAACACAATCACAGCTGGGACTTAAATGCCACACTAAGAACCCTAGATAAATATCAAAAGAAAAAAATCAATAAGAAGATCTGGAACCTCAATTTGACACTTGACCAGATAGACCAAATATATTTACATAGCACTCCACCCAACAATCACAGATTATACATTCTGCTTATCACCACATGGAACATACTAAAGGATTGACTACATTCTCAGCCATAAATCAAACATAAACAAATTCCACAAGATTGAAATAACACCATTCTACAATGGGATAAAAATAAGTATCACGGGTGTGGCGAAAAGGGAACACTTCTACACTGTTGGTGGGAGTGTAAACTAGTGTAACCTCTAGGGAAAGCAGTGTGGCGATTCCTAAAAGCTCTAAACACCAACCTCCCGTATGAGCCTGCAATCCCCCTACTGGGAATATACCCTGAAGAACACAAATCACTCTATAAAAAAGACACCTGCACACGTATATTTATAGCAGCATTGTTCACAATAGCAAGAACCTGGAAGCAAACATGCTGTCCATCAAAAGAGGACTGGATTTAAAAAATGTGGGACATATACACAATGGAATACTACGCAGCCATAAAAAAGAATAAAATCATGAATTTCACAGCAACCTGGATGGAACTAGAGTCCATAATACTGAGTGACCTCTCACAGAAACAAAAAACTAAGTATCACATGTTCTCACTCATATAGTAGACCTTGATCATCCAACGTATTACCACAAGAAAATGACTGACAG
>CAUYQG010028973.1:0-33228 GCA_963574415.1 Tarsius wallacei
TATTTTTTGTCTAAGGAAATATAATGATGTGCCAGATATTTTGCCAGATGTTATGGAGGTTACAATTAGAAATTAGATATGGTTCTCACTCATATAGTAGTACATCCAACGTATTACTATAAGAAAATGACTGACAGTGGTGGGAAACTATGGGGGGGGAGGGGAAGGGAGATGGGATTAACTGTAGTCAATATCTGTCTGGGGACGGGGAGACACCTCTTATCAACAAGGGTGCCTGAACGAAGCATATTTGTATACCTAACCCTTAACTGTACCCCACAATATCATAATAAAAAATATTGATTATTAAAAAAAGAAATTAGATATGAATCATGCCTAAAAGAATTCAGCCTATTAAGAAAGAATATATAATTTATAATCACATAATTTCAGTATAGTAATAAATGGAATAAGAGTTGTAAAAAGAGTATAGAAGGTAAAATAAAAATTTAAAAACTAATACCATTTGTTTTTTGATTAAAGCCATCATAAATTTTTATTTTAAAAACATTTCACATTTTTTAAAGCAATTTGCTCTATGATACCAGATATGGAATAATATAAATAATTATTCAAGTTTGAAAATATATTTAAAAGATATTCAATTAATTTTAAGATGAAACAAATAGAAAATAAGAATAACAAAATAAGCAAAAACCTTCACCTGTGCCTTAGGAAATATAAAGCAGTGTCAAAATTTGGTCACATTTCTGATACTGACGTCTGTGGCACCAAATTATTGAAAAAAGAAGCCAAAAGATAAGAAAAATCTAACCTAACAAAGAAAAAAATTATTTTATAATAAAATACAATTAATGGCTAACCTATGTGAAAAGATTTAAATTAACAATACATATTCTATAATTTTCCCCTGAGGTCTGGGACAATCTGGACTGACATTTCCTAAAGGGGAAGTTTAGGAACTACTTACACATATTTAAATACTATCTTTTCAATATAGGCACTTATTTTTTTCCTAGCCTAGACTGGGGGAAAAAAGAAAAAGAAAAGAAAGAAAAAACCTAGCATTCCCAGTCTTTAATGTTTAAATTGATTTAGTAAAACAAAAAGCAAAAGCAAAAATAGGCCAATTCCACTTTATTTTGATTCTACTCAAAACGAATTTAAGGTCTTTACTTGATACAAAATGTTAATAAAAAGGCATTCTCATATGAGTTATTAAGTATAAGATCCCATTTTTCAAAATCCATAATTTCTATGAGAGTTGACAAACCAGAAGTGTCAGGTACAAGTTACAATTAGTCTAAATGATGGCACAATATCCCATCCAAGGAACAAATAGTGAAATAAATGTGTCTGATTAAGATCATCATCCATAATATCTAGACAATAAAAATAAATCCCTTTACTTAACTATCATGCTCTAAGTTTCTCATTTCAATTTTAAAATGTTTAATCTAAACCAAGAAAGGTGCTATGGTAATCCAGGTATATAAAGAAAGAGCTCTCCTGTTGGGTGACTCATAATCATTGGTGTAGTTCACTTCGTTTATGGAAAACATTCAAATGTCCATGAATTTTCCTTCCTTAGAACACATTCAAAATGGCTGCTTAGATTGTAATCTATGTGGGAAATATCAAAATGAAGGAATGAGGAAAAACCTTTTTGTGTCATATATTTCTGAGTTCCAGTAAAAGCTGAGACATGCAACCATACATTTCCCCATTTCTATTCACTTATTTGTTCATGTGCTTACCACCCACACTTGATGCCTATTGAAATTCTTCTCATCTTCTCCAGCCTGGCTTAAATGCCATACTCAGAGTGTGGGGGCTGTAGATATGTGCACTAACTAAGAAGGAAAATAAAGAGATAAGATGGGGCAAGACCTTGGGGAAACATAGTCATTTTAAGGCCATTTAAAGGTGCTTTTGTAAGTAGTTGGGAAGCTTTGCAGAAGTTTTTATAGGAAAGTAATGTGATATTAGGTATGTTCTTAAAAATTCTGTGTAAAGATTAATCAAGGATTCAGAAAAAAGAGGGTGAGACATCTGGTAGAAAACTTTACAGTATTTCAGGTTGTAACAAAAAGCTCTAAATTATGGCAGGAGGGATGAAATAAAGTTAATGTGGAACAAAGGCTGTCAGCTATATGATGCCAGTGACTGTGCCTAGTTCATTTTACTAATCCCTTATAGTTTTCAGAAAGTCCTCAGAACCTGATGAGTAAACAAAGGAAATGAAACTTTATAGAGACAAAATCAACGATGTGTGTGATTGGATATGAAACTAAAAAGGAGATTTGGCAGACAAGAAGGTTGGGGTCAGAAAACTACCAATATTTGCTAAGTGTCTACTAGGTATCATTAGTAATGCCATTCACTGAGATGGAAAACTCAGTATACAAAGCAGATTGGGGAGGAAGATAACACATTCAAGATAAGGCAAGTTGCATTTGAGTTACTAGGGGAACAACTACATGGAGGTATCTAGCATGTAGTTGAAAATTTGCATGGAGAGCTTAGATGTCAATCTCTGGATCAGAAATATATAGGATACAAAGTCAACAAAGATGAGCTTATCGAAAGAGAAATCACAGCTGAGAAAAGACAAAACATGAGCACAAGGGAAGAAGAAAATGTCTACTGTGTTGGGATTTGCAAAATGTATATCGCTTCATTACATTAGTTTACAGACTTTAACAGTGAAGTGGTGAACAACAATATGCTCAAAACTCTTAAAACTAAACACAGTAAGACCTCTGAGCATACAATTTACATGCTGTGAAATCTACCTGATAAAGTGCCCGAATCAATTCAGATGAAGTCTAGACCAACTGCAGTCTTAATTTAGAATGCAGGCAAAAACCTCTTATGAAAATCCTAAGAGTTTGGATAACATTAAAAAATAATAAAATCCCTAGTGTGAAATTATAAAGTTATTTTCTTAAAGCACATTATAAACTGCAGTCGCAAGGACAGCTAAGCAAATATTACTGTTCAGAAGAATAAAGTGATCTCCTACAGGCCTCACAGAAAGTCTAATCTAGATTAAGCATATTTGGCTCTGGGTTTCTGAGACCTAACCGGGATTATTATATTTTACTTCAAGCAATACCCTCTACAATAATATTGATAAATTGGAGGTCAACATACCTCTTCTATGCAATACAATTTTAGGTGCTACTAATCCTTTATCTCAAAACAATTCTTTCCAAATTTAGGATAGTTAGGTATTTGTGTCCTGATTTTCATATTAGAAAACTAAGAAACAGAAAAGTCCAATAAGTTGACCATGTCTCTCTTGGCTTAAAAGTCTGTCAGTTTTTCAATACATTACATTAATTCTCCAATGGAACTTGAAGCCACATTGTATAAGGAAGAACTGAGAAACAAGAGAAGACAGGTCAGTGGTGACAAAACACGGAATAAAGAAGGAGAGTGAGGTAATGTGGCATAACCAAATATTTAAGTTGCTATTCAATGTGTGGTCACCAGACTAGCAGCATTGGTTATCACCTGGGAGAGAATTCCAAGGCCACTCCAGACCTGCTGAATCAGAACTTGCATTTTTACAGGATCCCAAGGTAATTCAGGGAACATTAAAGTTTGAGAAGCAGTGATCTAAAGAACTATTCCAGAGAAAAGGAATTAGAGTTGTTTCTATGTTTTTGTTTCCCAGAAGACTTGAATTAAGAAGGTTTTAGGAGACAGATTATGAAATGACATTGAGGGGAAAAAAATCACTGAAAAATCAGAGTCGGCAACATATGTAATGGTCAGTCATTAGAGATAGGTTCAAGGAAAAAGCTGGACTATACATGAAATTTCTGGCGTTCTGTATCTCTTCTAATCAACAAACTCCTTAAGACAAAAAAAAGGTCTGTGTCTTTTCCCCTCTTGACCCATACTTCAGTACTAAATAGATTATAAGTAGACAATGAATGTTTGTCAAATAATTGAAAATAGAAATGAATTAACAGTGGTGATGGGGCCAGAGGGGCTCAAATATCAAATAAGATGACCTTTAAAATCCCCAATAGCCGTGAGTCTCCATTATTACAATATTAATGAGATATAGTTTTACTTTTAATTCTACCTACATGTGGAATAAAGCTGAAACAGAAAATTTACCCAAAAAACCTGAAACTTCCCAAAAGATATGAGTATGTATATGAAGACGACTTTATTTATGGGTTCTCAGAGCCTTGTTGAGTGCCTTCCACTTTCCTTCTCCACCAGAAGTAATGGTTTGTATTTATCTGGTTTTGTTAGGCCTACGTCATTGGTACGTAAATATATTTTATGTGATATCTATATGTCAAACAATATGCTAGGCTTTGTCCATCAGCCTGTTCTACGTAAGGACTAACCTTAAAAAATAACTTTATTAGCACCATATTCTAATCAAACTGTAAACCAGTCAGTGATTCAATAGAACTCTACATTCACTCTCAACTTATAACTACAAAGGGGGCAATATTCCTACAGGAGCCCTCCAAATTGTTTCTCTAAAGGTCCCTCATTTTTGTATATACTATGAGGTAACCTCTAACTAATTGTTAGGACAGTCTCTTAAAAAACAAAAAGAGCCCTTATCATGAAATAGTTAAATGGACGTTGTGTTAGATTTCAAATTCAGGGAGCAGGTCAAGCTTATTTTTGGTAAAGTAACATGATCAGTGCTATAAAAGATAAAGCTAAATATTCCAATATATATTGTAATCATAAAGAAAAGGAAAAAGTAAAGAAGAAAAGGGTCAAATACTAATAACACTTACAAGAACAGATAATATGGATAATATACAGAAATAAAACAAAAACTCTAAAATACCATTTAAGGCAATATTTTAATTATATGCTTCCTTTCTAAATCTTACAATATTGCCACTCATAAGCACAACTTAATTTCACCAACTGTCCTTCACATTAAATGTATAATTCTAAGAGAATGGCTCTAAGACTAATATCTAGTAAATGTTGTTTTCTTCTTTCTTTAATTGATAAAACCTTGGTAGAAAACGTATCTAAAAGGTGTATCTCAAGGAAAAAATCTAAAAACTTGATAATTAAGACATGACTTGTCTCTCTCTTACCACTCTAATTTCTAGGGAATCCTATACTTTACCAAACTTCCAGTGCTTACTTTAAAACTGTCCTGCAGTATGGTACTCCATATTAGCCTATTCAGAAATAAGACCCCAACTTTCTCTCAAAATCACATAGTTCCTTTCCTCTCTGCTTTTTATTGTTATCTTCTCTTTGAGACTACACCAGTAAGTAAATAAATGTACTTATTTTTCATTAAAATATAAACTGTTTCAACCATTTTATTAAATTCCTCCAGGGCTGAGATCCAAACTTATGTAATGGTTTATATCAAATACTTGATGAAATACTAGAAACTAAGATAATACAAGGAAAATTTAGAAATACAGTCTATTTGTGTTCAATTAAAGTAATGAATCTAAGAACAAATAAAAAATATAGAATATAGCAGTTAAACAAAATATATTTGTTAAATTTTTGATAGTCCATATAACATGTTTGCTAAGTCTTCTACAACTTCATATCAAACATATCATTAAGCTATTTTCTTTTCTGACACACAGATATCTTGGAATTCATCCACATATTCTCTATGAGTATTAGCACCAGAAATATACAGCAAGAATGATAAAGCTAAAAGAAATCTCAGAAATCATCTGAGAGTAATCCCTTTATCCTGAAAATAAGGAAACCAGGTTGAAGAAAAGAAAAATGACTTCCCCCAAGGTAGGTCACAAGGACTCTGGCTCCCAGTCCAGTGTTAGTTCTATGACACCATGGTAACTTAGACTGAATCAAAAGCTCCTTTTATTCATATCTTCTTTTAGGAAAGGCAGGGGTTCAAACCAAACAAAAGAATAAATACAGAGGACTGTAGTATACACAGAAGACTTATTTAATGCTGCTATCAATAACTGTAAAAGTAAGAAAAAAGAAAAAAAACCAACGAGGTAATGAAGAGTTGACTAAAAGAACCTTTTTCATTAAACCCAATCAATATTGTATTTCCCCATCACTTAGAGCTTCACCAAGGAAAGTGAAACCAGAGTGAACATGTTCCCTCAAGGGTATTTAACACTAAAATGACTTGTTGGTCTCAACTGTAAATGTAAGGACCAGACATGACTAAATTTGAAATCAATGGCAAAGGTTATTCCTAATTAACCCAATGTTAAGAAACTTAAGCTAATCCAAATATAAATGGGCCCATTTCCAAATTGGCTGCATCACCCACTCCCCCTAGGTTTCTGGGGCAAAGACACAAATTAGTATAAAAATGCTCCCCCTTTTAGAATTCCCACAGAAACTGTCTGCTTCATCAGCAGTTACTCTACTGAAAAAGAGGTAAAGTTTGATGTTATCAGGCAAAGGAAATACTGTAACAGGGGGCGGTTATTAGGAGTTGGGCTGAGGAAAAAGGGGAGTTATGGGGTTCTAAGCATTTACCTAACAGTTATATATCAAATTTAAATGTGTTAATGATATTTTTATAACCTAATATCAAATGAAGATAAATTAATATTAACCTAAAATACATTTTTTTTCCTTGCTCAACATTTTGTTTTGTTTTGTCTGTGAAGTCAGGCTCTTCTCTGTCACCCAGGCTGGAGTACATGGTAGCCTCAACATTCTGGGCTCAGACGATCCCTCCACCTCAGCCTCATAAGTAGCTGGAACTCAGGTGCATACCACCATACTCGGCTAGTTTTTATATTTTTTGTAGCTACTAGGTCTTGCTTTTTTCCCAAGGCAGGTCTCGAACTCCTGGGCTCAAGCAATCCTCCTGCCTTAGCCTCCCAAAGTGCTAGGATTACAGGGGTGAGTCACCATGCCCAGCCCTCACTCAGCATTTTAAAATTTGTGTAGAAATTTCCTTAGAGCCTAAGTACTACTGATGCCATGAGCACATTAGTCACCGGTGGAATTAATTTCATTTTGATGAGTTATTCTGACCTCCTACTATGTAGAAAGCATTGAAATGACAGGGCCTTTGCCCTCCAGGAATTCACACTCCAGCAGCAGAGACAGATACGTACTTATATAGTAATTACTAGACAAGACAGACTAGCCGCAGACAACAATACAGATACAAAGCCTGGGGCAGGCAGTGATTCATTCTACCTGGGAGGATCTGAGAAGATCTGGCAGAAGAGATGGGAGTTGAGCTGGGTTTCGAATAATGGGCAGGACTGCAGCAGGGTGGATAAATGAGCGGTTGTGTCTGGGAAAGTGAAGGATAGGTGTGGAGGTTAATGGCATCTCTTGTGGAGAAAAAAAGAACTATAAAGGAACTGAAATGGATACATACAGTAAATGTTCTATGAATGTCAAGAAGGTTGGGGTTAGCTAGAGCAGTATGTGGGGAGGAGTGGAGAAAGAACCTTTATTGTGCAGTCTATTTATGTTAATGATATAATAATAAAACTATTTGCTCTCAGTCAAGCATTGAACCCAAGTGAGAATTTTTACAACATAGATTGTAGCTAATTTTTTAAATGAAGAAATTATTTTTTTCACATTACAGACATTAAAGGAGATACTGTCCAAAATAACACAGCAAAACTTTAACTTGGAACATAATACAAACCCAGTGAAAGTAAACTAATATAAAGTATATATTGCCCTGCATGAAACTGACAGGACCTAACTTACCCACAATGACCCTCAATTCTCTCTTCTATGACCTCTGATGCTTTTTTCCAGTTCTAATTCACCAACAGTTTAGGCATGTACCTTACTAGGTGGTCCTCCCAAGGCTGATGTCACAGATACTCGTCAGGATATACAATGATCTGAAACAAAAAGTATTAACCAACGTGCCAGTTCCAACAAGAGGTTTTAATCAGAATTTCAGGCACTTATACCTGAATTCAATGAACCCAACTGCATAGAGCTTGTTGCTCTTCAGCCCTCACTGATGAGTCCATCAGCTCAAAGTAAACCAGTTTCAGGCCAAATGTGGTTGCTGAGCATAACAAAGACAGCACGCAAGACAGTAGCTTAAGTGAAAGTAATAGGAGTCATGATCAAGGTACCTCTGTCTTCACAAGTCCAAAAATTACCCTTAAGGGACAGGCTTTCAACCAAGATGGTCGTCCCATTAGCAGAATCATAATGAATGGAACTCTAACTCAAGAAGTCATGTGGTAACCCAGAAAATGCACCCAGGAATACTTCAAAGTAGGGAATATTGTGGAAACACCAGGAACTGCATAATTTCTAAGCAAGTTTCCTTCTTGGTCCTGCTTTTTCATGACCTGTAGGAGGAGAGGGAGGAGTAGATAGAATGTTTGGGAAACCAGAGCCTGCAGAATGTGGAGGCGGCCCAGCCACAATGCTGCCAGCTCCTTTCCTGAGCAAAAGCTGCAGAGGATAATGGCCCAGGGCCTGTCAGGGAAAGAAAGGTGAGACATGGAGGCAATCAGGAACCCTTTCTACTTTTCTTAATGGAAAGAAAATCTCCATTCTCCCAGAGAATTATCCTACAAGAAGACTACAGAGGATGCCTGGGTTTCTATCAATGTGACTTCTTTCCTAGAATTCTCAGCTTCTAGTCCATCACTTCAAATGCCATCTACTCTTCTCATAGCTATACTCTGGTTGCAAAAAGCCATTACAGTCCTCCTTTGAAGCAATAAAGCATGACAGCAACATAGCTTTGACTCACTCCATAGTGAGAGAGTTAGGTTTCCTTAGAATTTGAGATTCTCTTTACTTTTCATCATTTAGTATTAATTAATTTCTCAGACATGGATGAATCTTTTCTGTTCCAGCCTCCTTGGGTGATTTCAGGTGGCTGCTCTTTCTTAAACATAATATTGGATATAGAATGAATATTATGTAGACAGCAAGAGCTATTTGTCTGAAAACAGAATCTGATACTTAACCAGGCAATTTGAATATGGGCTCTTATTTTTGGTACTTATTTAAATTTTGGCCTTGGTTCTTAATTATTTGGGAAGTATTATCTGATTCTAGGGCATTGTGAAGGTGATCTAGGTCATCTTTTGAATTCCAAAAATTAAAATATAACATTTAAATCACCAGTGCAATAAAAAAAAAAATCTCTTCTGGAAAATTTTTTCTTGTTATAATAACTTAAGACAAGCTTCCAGTTGTTCTCTCATGAATCTCTTTCACACTTCATTTAAATCCCCCTTTTGACCTTAATTTTAAAATGTCTAAAACACTGAATGCCGCACAATGTATTTAATTCGGAAATCCTTGAAGGGACAAAATAGACCTAAATTGGGGTCAAGAAAATGATGGATATTTTAGACAAAGATTTGCTTATTAGTGCATTATAGAAAACTAAACCATGGGATACAGTTAAAAACCTTCAAAGTAGCACACCAAGAAAATAGTTTTGTCCTTCCTGCCTAAGTTTCATGTCCCAGTCATAAGTGTTTCTCCTAGGGGTAGGGGAGCTACAGTTAATGACTTTTCTAGGCAAAAATCCCTTAGATATCCCTCGCTTTTCAAAGAAGGAAACGAAGGTCCACTTCCAGTGCTAGCAGAGGGGAAAGAAGACTACATTAAGAAAAACAAACCTGAGTTCAAATCCAGAATCTAATTCTAAATAGTTCTGTGAAACTGGGAAGCCCCGGGTTTGCAGGATCCTTAGGTGGAAAGTGGAAATACTAACTTAAGAATCTCTTTTCCTCTGAGACTTGCTCAATGAGTCAGTAAGTCATTTGCTCATTGTTTAACAGGAATTGAAGAACTGCAATGAAATAGGCAATATGCTAATTCCTGAGACTCTAGTATTGACCAGGACTCAGGTCCTGTCTTTAGGAACTCACATGCTCATCAGGAAGAGGAGACATACAAATGTACCACATGTGATGCAGCTGTTTTGGGACACCATTAAACATTAGATTCAATAATAAGCAAAAGGAACATGCTGTAGGTTGAATGTTTATGCCTCCATCTCCTCCCAAAAAACTAATATGTTGAAATCTTAACCTTCAATGTGAAGGTATTAGAAGGTAGGGCCAGCCAGGTGTGGTGGCTCACACCTATAATCCCAGCACTTTGGGAGGCCGAAATGAGAGGATTGCCTGAGCTCATGGGTTCGAGACCAGCCTGGGCAAATTGGCAAGATCTCGTTTCTACAATAAAAATAAAAATAAAAATAAATTAGCCAGCCATGGTGGCACATGCCTATAGTTCCAGCTACTTGGAAGGCTGAGGTGGAAGGACTCTTTGAGTCCAGCAGGTCAAGGCTGTAGTTCCACGAGCATACCACTGCACTCCAACCTGGACAACAGAGTGAGACTCCAACTCAAAAAAAAAAAAAGGAAGGGCTTCTGGGAGTCAGAGCCCCCACGAATGGGATTAGTGGTCTTATAAAAGAAACCCCATAGCGCTCCCTTTCCCCTTCTACCATGTGAAAAAACAGCAAGAAGATTGCCATCTATGAATTAGGCCTTCACCAGCCACCAAATTTTCTCTCACTCTGATCTTGGATTTGCCTCTAGAACTATGAAAAATTTCTGTTGCCTCAGCCACCTAGTCTATGGTATTTTGCCATAATACCTAAAACGAACGAAGACAGAAGAGATCAACACTACAATTAATATTAGCATATACAATTTCTAGGCTTTATAAATGTGTTCCTAAAGACATTAATGAATAAAATAATTATTTTTCGTTTAAGGGCCACAGGGTATGAAGTGAAGATTGGATTGGAACAGGTTGCTGGCTCTCGATCCTGGCTGCACATTATAATCATCTAGAGAACTAAAAACAAACAAAACTGATGGCTGATGACTGGACCCAAGTGAACAAACTAAATCAGACTTTCTAGGTGTGTAGAATTAGTACATTTTTAAAATTCCCAGTTGATTTCATTATGCAGCTAGAACTGAGAACTACTGGCCTATATGAGCTCCAAGCTCTAACATTCTGTGATTCAGAATACAGATCTTATTTATCCCGTGTCATTCTTTCCTTCTAGGGAACCAAGTTTGGTCTTAATTCTTAGGATCCTCTCTACTGACTCCTTAAAAGTCATTAAGAAAAGACTGTGCACAGTACAGTCATACCTCAGTATTTTTTCCTGGATATGGGGTGAGGTGTTGGAACCCTAAGGATACCCAAATCAGAGGGTGTTCAAATCCCTTATATAAACCGGCATGAAATTTACATATAACCTACGCACATACACTTTAAATCATCTCTGGATTAATTACAATACCTAATACAACGTAAATGCTATGTAAATAGTTATACTGGTTTTTTATTTATACTTTTTTATTGCTGTACTGTTATTTTTTTTTTCTTAAATATTTTCCTTCTATGGTTGGCTGAACATTAAGATGTAAAACCCTTGACCCAAACTTCAATTAAGAATGTGGTGAGAAACAGGGAGCTTAAGAAGATGTATAAATACTATAAACTAATCAAATTACTGAGAATAACAGAAAATAAAGAGAACTTTACAAAGTTTGTCTTTTTTAAGTCACTTGACTATTTTAAAGGCCAATGAGCATGTTCCAAACTCATCTATGAAATCCATCTAGGTACTGTACATATAAAAGCCATTTCAAAATATGGATATTAAGGATAGAATCAGGTCAAATGTTCAGTCTGTTAAACACCAAACATTTTGTTTTGATTTTTAAAAGACAATAAAAACTTAACGTTTTCTACTTTAATATTTATCTCTGCCTAACACATATTTGCTTATAAGATTGCCTTTGCAAAGTAGTAGCTCTTAATCAATGGAGGAGGATGAGTATTCTAAAGAGTTTCCTTGCAAGCTCAAGCACACAGTAGATAGCTTTATATAAATGGGTATTACAAACCAATTAAATAATAAATAAGCTAATTTTTCAACGTAGCATCCTATAGTGTTTTGCATTTTGGCAATTATATTATTTGACCCCTATCAACTCAGCTTTTTCCCCAGTATTCTTCCATCTCAGCTAAGACATAATTCACCAATGAATTGTTCACCCAGGAATCATCCAGGCACCCTTCTCTCTTGACTCACAGTCTACCTCTCTTATCCAGTTCTGCTTGTTCTACCTCCATCCACTCTTTTTATATTCATGGCCACCACCTTATTTTGCTTTAACATCACCTATAGCCTAGACCAGTGGTTCTCACTGTTTTTGTTCTCGGGGCTCTTTTACACTCCCAGAAAGTATTGAGTATCCCAAACAGCTTTTGTCTATGTGGCTTTATATCTCTCAATAATTACTACATTGAGAAATTACAACAAAATTTTTCAGATATTTATTAAAAATAAGATAACTAAATGTTAACATAAATACATGTTTTAATGAAACACATCTATATTTTCCAAAACAAACAAAATTAGTGAAAAGACTAGTATATAAACATGTTTGCAGATCTCTTTCATGTCTAGCTTAATAGAAGTCCTCTGGGTCTTCCAATCTGTTTCTGCATTCAATCTCTCTTGGTATGTTGTTATGGGTGAAACATACAAAAATAATCTGGCCTTACACAGAAATGCGGTTGAAAATGGAAGGAAAATGTTAATACCCATTTCAGATGATTATTGGATATATCACACAGTCTCTGGAAAACTCCACTGGACACTTGTGACAAAATGAGTAAAAAACAGGCAAATACGTAGTATTATTATGAAATATGTTTATAAAAATAGTTTTGCCCTCGTGGATCCACTGAAAGATTTTCAAGGAGCTCCCAGGGCTTCTGTACCACATTTTGAGAACTGCTGGTCCAGACCGATGCCCTAGCCTCCTCCCTGTTCCTTTGCTTCCACTCTGGCTCCCTTGCAATTTCTTCTCTTCTCCAAAGCCAAAGTGCCCATTTAAAAATACAAGTCACATTATATCACCCCCTGCTGCTGACCCTTCTTTGGATCCTAGATTAAAATACAAAATTCGCTCCAGGGTTTTCAAGTCCCTGCAGTCCTTGCAAGCTTTTCAACATCACCTGTTCCTCTCTCCCCTTGTTCTCATTGCTTCAGCTATACTTTAATTTCTTCAAAAGCACCGAGCTCCCTCGCATATCACTCTTCATGCAAGTTGTTCTCTTCTGCCTTGAATGTTCTTCCATTACTCTTTGCCTGTCTCACCCTTCAGAGCTCAGCTTAAATGATTCTTCCTTAAAAAGGAAGAATCCTTTTCCTGACCAAATGCTAGAAACCATATCTTCATTCTACAAATCAGCAAACTGAGGCTCAAAGATATGAAGAAACTTGCCTAATCCTCCAACAAAAAATATTTCCAGAATTCAAATTCAGATCCCACTCCAAAGTCCATGTACTTAATCATTCTGTTACACGGTCACTCAAATGGTAACTTAAACAAGCAAAACAGATTAAATTCTATAGGGTTTTCTTTAACTTGGTGTTAACCTCTTTACTCTTGATAATATCTGAAACAAGTGTTTATGTTTACAGTAAGGTAAGTCTGCCCCTCTGGGCCCAAGTCTCCCAGTGGTACTTAGGTATCCCAAACCACAGTTCCTGATATCTCTGAGGCTCCTAGCACACAGATAGGGGCATCTAAGCCAGGGGCCCAAGCCCAGCACATAACAACATAGCCACAGGACTGTGTCTTCAGCACTGACCTGAAGATTTCCATCGACTTTTCCACTTCACTTCTTCTCCCTTGGGGTTCTAGATCACACAGGAAACCATGCAAACCATGCAATCATGTTCCACATTTCTTGAACTCCTCATCAGATTTCCCCCAACAATAGTTTCCCAGTTTTGAATAAAATTATTCAAATTCAGGGCTTCTTAGATCTCAACGTGGTGGAAGATAAAAACAGATGATCTGTAGTGTGGGAATGGGGCACCATGTGACAGCTTGGTCACTTTCTGATTCCACAACCCTGAACCAGTATCTTTGTCATTTTGAGGCTTAGTTTCCTTTTTTCTAAGTTGGGGCTAACTACCTCAGTAGACTTCTATAAAAAGTAAAAGAAGAAAAATTTGTGAATAAATTCTGTAAATGCTGAAGTCAAGTTAGTTATTATTAAAATTTATTATTAGTATTATTATTATTTGAGTCAGGGTCTCACTCTGTCGCCCAGGCTGGAGTGCAGTGGCATGATCATGGCTCACCACAGCCTTGACCTCCTGGGTTCAGGCAATACTCCTACCCTCCCACCTCAGCCTCCCGAGTAGCTGGAACTACCACACCCAGCCAATTTTTAAATTTTTTTGTAGAGACAAGGTATCACTATGTTGCCCAGGCTAGTCTCGAACTTCTGGGCTCAAGCAATTCTCTCACCTCAGGCTCCCAAAGTGTTGGGACTACAGGAGTGAGCCACCATGCCCAGCTAAAATTTATTATTATTATATAATTAACTTCTAGACATTCCTTACAGGATCCTCTTGCTCACAGATGCTTGGAATCAGAAACTTTTAGATGTGGTGCACCTTTCTTTGGACAACAAGAAAAGTTCTGTAATTCCATGAGTAAACCAGTAGATAAAATCCAATATGTAGTACCCCTATGTGTAACAAGGTTGTTTTTTAGAGTCCTCACAGAATCTATAATAATTCTATAAGTCAACAGCAAAATATACATGATAAGAATACAGTTAAAGAAGATACAAGGAAAAATTATTTACTATTAACAAATTTCCCAAGCCAAATGTATGTTGTAATATCCATGCACAGATATGCTCTTACCAAGAATAAAAATAATGTGGTGCTATGTGAGTAAGCTCATGGCTTTTAAGATATAATTTTATGAGATTAGGTTTTAGTTTATAAAGATCTTCCAAAATATTCCTATTGCTTCCTCAAATACAGAGACTGCCTCATTTCCTATAAATTGGTTTTCTAATTCTGTTCAAGAATATCAACTTCATTAAAACTTTAAAGACTTAATCCCAAATTACAGTTTGATGAGATCTCTGTGGGATGAAAAAAATTAAGAGATCACAGTATCTGCTATTTTAAAATGTTCTTACAATGGAAACATAATCTGTCAATGAGAATGCACTGCCGTAGAAAAAATAGAATTAACAAACATATACAATATCAGTTTCCTAGGGTGGGTCTCTGAAGATAAAATCTTTTTTCCTTAACAAACATCAAGCCAAATATCATTTAATTAGGCTGGTTTTGTAGTTCAGATACGAGTCATACTTTTGAAAGAAAAAAATATAATCAAAGTACTTTCTATAAATATCAAATATCACTCGTCCTATGAATCCATT
Source organism: Tarsius wallacei (assembly GCA_963574415.1). Lineage (NCBI taxonomy): Eukaryota > Metazoa > Chordata > Mammalia > Primates > Tarsiidae > Tarsius > Tarsius wallacei. Next base: position 15,184 of record CAUYQG010028973.1, read on the forward strand.
CTTGATCTATATATTGACCAAAATTACTTCCATTTATAAAAATCGAATTTATATTCCATAAATGACATGATTCAGCACTCCTTTCCCTTTACTGTCATCTTTCTTCTTGAAATTTCTATTTTCTATGATGTTTTCTTTCTCTACTTAAGAGGATAGTTTTGATAATAAAAATGTTGAATGAATATGCTGTTAAATACTATATATCTACCAAAACAAATCAGAAGAATACTGAAATATTTTGAATAACCACAATTTTTATAACAGCAGAAACAACAACTCAGAAAAATGAGATAAATGAGAATCAAAAAATTTCAGTAAAAATGACAATAACTCCTTTGATTTATTTTATCATGTAGTGTAGTTATACTCTATATATTCCATCACTTTTTTAAAGGGGAAGGGCACATACAACTAAATACTTAAATTGTAAAATATATCTATAAATGTTTAAGTGAGGAATTTTCCTTGATTGATGATTTTTTTTTATGTTCTGGTTTAAGGGATGAAACTAAATTATAAGGGAAAATAATAACACCAAAGTCAGCAAAAATACCTAGATTTAGGCTTGTCCAGTTATTTTGCACTTTCCAGAGGGCTCTCATTTGAAAAATGGTAGAGTGATTGATAACTTCCAAGTTTCGTAGCTGCTCAGACTTTCAGAGATTCTTTAAACACCTTTCCCTTTTGACTGTGAATGCTACCCTTTGCCTGCAGTAACTTCTGAGTCAAAACATACATCTGTTTGGAGTCAATCATTTGTACAAGTGTTTCTGTTTAAAATAAAACAAATATTTGACATGAATAAACTATGTAACTCATGGATAAGCTAAAAGACTAGATAGAGCAAGTTAAGTGGCATCGAGATTTAAACAAATATTCTAATATACCTGACTCAGGCATTTCACACATGAATAATGGCTCAAATAATGACCATAAGGATGCTCTTGGCCAGGCATGGTGGTTCATGCTTGTTATCCCAGCACTTTGGAAGATAGAAGCAGGAGGACTGCTTGAGACTAAGAGTTCAATAACAGTTTAGCAAGATCCTGTCTCTACAAAAAAAGAAAAAATATATATATGTAAAGAATTATCTTTCCTTCATTAGAAAATGCACAAACAGAAATTTTCTAAAGGCTTTTTCATGGTTGAATGACCGCGTTCAACTTGCCAGTTAGGGGTCTCCAATATTTTATTTCCAAAGAGCTAGAGCCCACACAAAGTCTAAGAGGTTAACTATAACTGTATTGTCTACAGGTCTTCAATAACGCATACTAGCTTTAAGGTAGTCGTTTCTGAACTTCAATATGCCATCTTCTTTAAGTTACCTCTTCTACTCTATTCTATCTCTGTTCTGATTATAAAGTAAAGATGATAATGATAGTAGTTATACTAATTTCTAATGATAAAACACATACACACACAAGTATATCTGTCCTTTGATAGAGAATATCCATACAACTTCACGCTACTTTGTGTTGTGCTGCAAAAAAGGGGCATGCAAAAACAAAATCAACCAAATCTATTTCTAGTCCCAATTTTGCTACCACCTGGCCATGTAACTTTAGACAGACCACAAGCTTGTTATGGCTCTGGGATTTCTCATCTACAAAGGTAAAGATTTTGCTGCACAGTCCCAGGGTGCACCATCACATTGTGCTCCAGAGATGGTATTCACAAAGCATCTGATGTGACCGTGGAACTGTGTGATGTGAGGTCTTGCCCAGCCACTTCTCATGTTTTCATTCTGTGTTACCATCATTTAAAAATCTGAGCCCTCTATCATGATAATTTCAGGATCCCTACTGTGTTTGTAAAGCTTCAGTAGTATACGTATCAGAACTTGGTGAGCTATGAAGAGAGAAACACTCAATGTGTCAGCCTTCGTAAAGTCAGAAATACAACCATAGTCTTTCCTATCTAATACACTGCCTCAGTCTCACTCCCCTAGAAAGTCTGGTCAATGGAACTTGTGTCTCAGTAACAGAAATTTAGTGTAGCAATTCTTTATCAGGACAAGTTATTTCATTTTACTATTCATGACTCAGTTTGTAGTTCACAATGATATGGCTTAGAAAGGCTAGTGATTTCAAAAACAACTCAAATATTAAGTGAACACAACATCAAAGTGCTTGTAAAACAGATTCCTTCAAATGGTTTTCTTTTTTGGTGTTCAGTAATTTCCTCCCAATCCAGTTAAAGAATCCTCTCTAGGATTGAGATGTAGAAGGTGCTATCTCTCTATAAATAGTTTTATTCCATGCTATGTGAATCATGATTGCTGACAGCAAATCAACAGATTAATTATTTGGTTTTGTTAGTAAGGATAATAGCACACTATCATCTTCTCAAAAAGCTTTTCCACACACCACACTCACATTCTTCTAAGCTAAGCTTCAGAACAAACTGAAGTGGTATACGAACACATGCATGCTGCCCTTGCACTGGAAATGTCTTAACAGGTTCTCTGCCAGCTTGTCATTTTGACACTCTAGCTAAAGGAAGTCACCAGTAGAGATCCTCCCTGCTAAGATGAACACTAAGTAGATGCAAAAGAGAAGCAAATTAAATGAACACAGAAGAAAACAAACTCAGAAATTTTCTTAAATTCTCTGTTTTCGAATGAGATGCTAAAGAAAGGGCCACAGGAAGCAATGAATACAGTCCTTTCCTCCCACATAAAATTAAACCATGAAAATTAAGCCACGCTAAATAAAGTAAGCCATTGCCCACCTCTAAATCAACTTCAACAAAGATCAGATGAGTTTGTCTTATCCAGTCACAAATATAACCCACCTCTTATTACCTTGTTTTTAATCTGAAGAGACTGAGTAGGAGCAACTCAAAAATATCATATAAGTATTCTAACTAGAATGCAAGCACATACTTCAGAGATTGAAATGTAAGAGTCACACTGAAATTTCAGAGCCTTGAAGTTTTTTGTGGACTACATAAGCCCTGACGTAAGAAGGCCTCCAAATGATCCCTTCACAACAAAACAAGTGATTTTATTTTCCATTAGTATGAATTATTTACATTGCAGAGGTAATTCCAGTTTTGCATAAATCTTCACTTTATAAAATGAACATGCTATAGTAACTGGATGTGAAATAATGGAGACTTTAGCAGCTCCTGCCTTGGGACTACAATTATTTTTGTTTACTACTGAAATATATTATTTTATCATCACAGAATAAGAAAATGAGCCTAGTATGGAGTGGACAACGTCAAAAAACACAATGGAAAGTGAAACAGGATGGCTTTCAATAGGCTTAATCCCAAATATCTAAGTTAATTCTGATCCCACTTGTCCAGACTTTCCAGGTGTTTTCCTTAAGCCAATGGACCTAACCCATGTGCCTCATTCCTGGAAACCAAAAGGACACCACAAGTTTAGCAAACTTGTCAATTGATCACAGAACAGGCTCTGTTTCTAAACAGTAGTTCATTTCAGTTGTCCACAATAAATGTAGAGTACCCGCAGAGTGCAAATGACCCGGCGGCCACAACCCAGAGGATCGACAGTCAGATGGAAGTACAGATCTCTCCTTGGCAACTCTGCTTTCATTCTCCCAAACTGGTACACTGGCCTGGCTTAAGCTGGAAATATCACACTGAAACTCAAGGTATCCAATTTCTGTTTGTAAATAGAGACACACCAAAAAGCAATCACTTGAGTCTAGGTCTGCAGAAGAGAATTCGCTTCAGAAAGGCCTCGCCATGAAAATATCCGATAAGTCTGAAGTTTTCTTTACACTCTCTGAGGCCAAACTGTGGAAACTGTCTTGTTTTCTTAATGTCCCAAAAGTGTACTAATGATGGTAACAGGACAGAAAAGTTAATGAGCAGCGTCCTTGGAAACCATGAGAGCGGTTGGAAGAAAAAAATAGGAAAACAGGGACTACGTAGAAGGAAGTGAAAGATTATGGGGAAATAGAGAAGTGAGAAATTGACTGGGATATCTGAAAGATGCAATGCTATGTGTTAATAGAGGAAGAGTTATTTTAAAAAAAAATAAATTTAAGTTCATTGGGAGTCTACTTAGTGTCTGTTATGTATTACGAGGGACACAGCGAAGAGCTTTACTCATCTTCAGGTCCTGGGTGGGCAGTACAAGTACTGTACTCTATAGATGGATGCATGAATGGATGGATGGATGGGAGAGAGAGGAAAGGAGAGAGAATAAGTGAATGAGTTGGTCAATGTCCTCAAGGACTCTACAGGCTATTTTGGACTAAGTGCATCTATATATGTAATTCTCATCCTAGTCAAACCCAGGGTTGACCAAAGTGGAAAGTGTTTCTATGGAACTAGAAGCTATTAACTGACACAATGTGTTGAAAGAGATCTCTGGAAATGAGAGAAGAGGGGCATCCCGAGGTGCTTTGAGGAAGGGGAGAGAGGGTTGTCGGCCTCTGGGAATCCCTCTCTCCCGGCTGCTACTGACCTGGTCTCCGCCTCACCGGCCTCTTGCGGCCGCTGCAGAAGCGCACTTTGCTGAACACCCCGAGGACGTGCCTCTCGCACAAGGAGCGCCCGTCTTTGCTGGGGCTGGAGCGGCGCTTGGAGGCCGACACCCGGTCGCTGTTGGACTCCCTCGCCTGTCGCTTCTGCCGGATCAAGGAGCTGGCTATCGCCGCAGCCATAGCTGCTCAGCGCCGGCCTCAGGGCCCAGGCTCTAGTGCGCCCTCGAGATCGCGTCCCGCCGGGGCGAGGGCAAGACCTCGGCGGCCAGGAGGGACAGGGCAGGCGCGGGGAGGCAGTGCTAAAATTTGAGGAGGCTGCAGTACCGAAAACCCGGCGCCCACAAGGTTAGTCAAAGTCTGGGCAGTGGAGACTAAATGTGTGAAAATCCAGATGTAAACTTCCCCAACCTCTGGCGGCGGGGGCGGGGCGGTCCCAGGCCTTCCTGCGAAGTAGACAGTTGCACCCCAAACTTGCACCCCGAGGCAGTCCGCGTCCAGGGGGCGGTGGGGACTTTAGTCACACTGCGTTCGGGGTACCAAACGGATGAGGAAGAAGGATGTCCAAAATAAGCCGTGCCCCTGTTGGAGAGGCGCAAGCGTTGTAAGGTGTCCAAAGTACATCTACACATTCATACATATAAAACCCGTTTACAAAGCAGAGTCTGGACCGAGGCGGGTAGCGCGCCCCCGGTAGAAAATACTAAAAAGTGGATAAAACGTTCCTTTAGAAAACAAGCCACCAACCGCAAGAGAGAAGGAGAGGAAGGCAGCAATTTAACTCCCTGCGGCCCGCAGTTCTGGAGATTAGGAGGTCCGTCCCGACAGGGTGAGGTCTACGGAATGCATCGCACCGGCTGCGGGTTTTCCAGGGGCCGGCTGCCTGAGTTCTGGAATTCCAAGAGGCGCGAAGTGGGAGCGGTTACCCGAAGTCTGGATAGGGGCGCGGGGCGGGGACAGCTGTTTCCAGCTGCGGCGAGCGCGACTCCCAGCCAGCAGCACTGCAAAGAGAGCGGGAGGCGAGGCGGGGGGAGGGATCGAGGGAGGGAGGGAGATCCTAGAGGGCCAAGCACCCCTGGGGAGAAACCCGCGAGAGGCGATCTGCGGGGTCCCAAGAGTGGGCGCTCTTTCTCTTTCCGCTTGCTTTCCGGCACGAGACGGGCACAGTTGGTGATTATTTAGGGAATCCTAAATCTGGAATGACTCAGTAGTTTAAATAAGCCCCCTCAAAAGGCAGCGATGCCGAAGGTGTCCTCTCCAGCTCGGCGCCCACACGCCTTTAGCTGGAGCTCCCCGCCATGGTCCACCCCGGGCCGCCGCACCAGCCGGTCTCCGCACAGGCTCAGAGGGAGCGAGGGAGGGAGGGAGGGAAGGAGGGGGCGCCCTGGCGGGCTCGGGATCAGGTCATCGCCGCGCTGCCCGGGCCCCCCAGGCTCGCGCGCCCCGGCAGTCGGCAGCTCACAGGCAGCAGATCAGATGGGGATTACCCGCCGGACGCAAGGCCGATCACTCAGTCCCGCGCCGCCCATCCCGGCCGAGGAAGGAAGTGACCCGCGCTCTGCGAACACCCGCGCGTCCGCTCGGGTGGGGCGGGGGCTGGCTGCGGGCGACGTCGGCTCGCGGCGGCTGCGGCTCCTGGCCGGAGCTGCCCACCATGGTCCGGCGCCAGGGGCGCAGTCGGGGTCCCTAGGCCGCCTGGGGCGACGGCGGGAGGCAGCCGAGCGCGCAGCCGGGGCACTCAGGACCGGAGGCGGACTCAGGGGCCAGGCCCGGGAGGCAGGTGCGGGCGGCCGCCAACTCGCCCAACTTGCTGCGCGGGTGGCCGCTCAGAGCCGCGGGCTTGTGGGGCACCTCCCGCCGCCGCGGCGCCGCCGCTTTCCCGGGCCCGGGAGGGGGCGCTCAGGGCGGAGTCCCATTCATGGGCTGAGGCTCTGGGCGCGCGGAGCCGCACCGGCTCTCCCGGGAGCTGCCGCCGCCGCCCCACAGGCTGGCTCGGCTGGAGTGCTAGCTCCGCAGGAAACTCCAGGCAGGGCCGAGAACCACCGCGACGGCGGGTGGGACGGAGAGCTGGCGGCAGCCAGAGTTCCTCCCGCACCGCTCGGCGACCTGCAGGAGAGCAGAAGAGCGCCCAGGTGGGGCCGAGCCAGGGGCCGGGCTCCTGGAGCGCAGGCAGGCGCGGCGCGCTCCGATCCTGCTCCGTTTCCTCGCGCCCTCTGCTCCCAGCTCCTTTCCTCCCTCCCTCCCGTCACTTCTCTCCCCCCTCTGTCTTCTGTCTCTCCCCTTTTCTCCTCTCTACGCAATCCTACGTGATTGAGGTTTGGATGAGAAATTCTCAGAGGCTGAGCAGGGGAACTGCAGCTCGGGTCTGCTCCGTCCCGTCCCTCCCACAAGAGAAACACAACCACAGGCGGGCTAAAGGACCCTGGGTGTGCAAAGAAGGCGTTGGGGTAGGGGAGCTGAGAGAACGAAGTCCATCTTCTCTCTAGTAAGCCTGAACACGTAGAATTTTGTGTTTAAGAAGGAAGGAAGTGGACACTGGAGAAAGTAACAATGGCCTCTTGGACCTTCATGTTGGGCCCCATCTACAGCTCATTTTGGAACAAGAAAAAGTGTTTCCTCCTCCTTGGAACCTCGATTTCTCGGTTCCACCTGGAAAGCTGCAAAGCAGACTCAGTCCCTAAATAAGGACTAAGTGAGCAACCTGCACAGAGGGTGAATGGATGTGGGGTGAGGGTGTGATATGGGAAAGGACAGGCAACAGCAAGCCCTGGAGTGCACTCAGGTCTCCAGAAGTGCTTGTGATGACATCTGATGTGGAGAAACTCGGTAGAAGAGTCCTCCACGTTAAAACGCGGCACGAAAGATTGATTACCTTCCATTCATGCTAAAGTCTGGGAGTGGCTATTAGTTTATGCTTACAATTTCTCTTCAGTTTGTCTTCAAATATCCCTAATCTTTCTCCTTCACAGGCACTTCGCTAAGCATCTAGGGTGATGCCAAAGGAATAAATGGCTAGTTTCCAAGCACAGACAGGTGTATATTGGAAAAATCGTAAAGGGGGCAAGGAAAATGCCGGCCCTGGAAGCTACTGAAAATGGACATGGGACCCGGAAAACCCCTAGGAGCTCCCTAGATGTGGGCACAAACCTGTGGGCCTAGCCTAGATTCACTTGAGCAATAAGAAGTATCTAGGTCTGCAAGGTTGTTTAGACCAAGCAGAGTCTGACAACCCTACTATGCCTGGGGGCCTGGACCTTCCAGGTTGGCAGCTGGGCAAAGGAAAGGCTGGCAGATAGAGGCTCATGGTACAGACTGCTGGAAAGAGAATTAAATAGGCAAGGCACCCTGAGGAAAGAGGGAATCCCAACTGTCACTTGGGGAGTACACATACCTGCAGTTCAGTGTGGCAGAATGAGGACAGTGGGGGATTCCAGTAATACAAAACAAGACAGGTGAAACACACACACACACCCCTCATCTCCAAAATTAAAACTGAATATATTTTCAAAAGTGCCTGGGCAGGCGAAACCTCATCTCTACATAAATAAATTAAAAAAAATTAGCCGGGCGTGGTAGCGCGCGCCTGTAGTTCCGGCTACTCGGAAGGCTGAGGCGGAAGGATCGCTGGAACCCAGCAGGTCGAGGCTGCCGTGGCCAGGAGCGGCCACTGCATTCCAGTCTGGGCGACCGAGTGAGACTCCAACTCAAAAAAAAAAAAAAAAAAAGTGCATCAGGATGGGGCAAGGAGCATTACTTAAAATCAATTGGCAACACTATCAATTAGGTATATGTTCGCATTCCTCAAATAAAATTATTTTTCTTCCTTGGCTACCAGAAGACTTGTCTCATTCTTGAGAAAGGCAGGCACAGATAGTACTGGCTGGCTTTGGGGGCTCCCTGCCTTTTGCAATTAAACACTCAAACAGGAAAAGGTCAGCTAAGGGAAGTATCCAGAGAAATAGGCAAGAGAGGGTGTATAATGAGGCCTTGAGGAAATCATTGCTAAACTTGGAGTATCCTTTTTATCCTCAAAATGAGAATAATCATTCTCATCTACCTCACAGAACTGACTATGCATGTGTAAGCATTTTGAGAACTGAAAAATGCCAAATGAGTGAAAGAAATTATGACAGTGTGAGTTATTTTTAAAGAAAATTCATGAGATTTACCTGAAATGCTTGTTAAAAATGCAGATTCCTGTTGGTCTCTCAAAACATGAAGCAGAAATCTGTATGGGTAGAGCCTAGGAATCTGAATTCTTAACACTTTCTCCAGATCTCAAAGTTTAATATATGTTTGCAATGTAAATAATACTAACAGAGAGAAGTTAACTCAGATTCTCAAAATCTGGTTTGGTTTTCCAGAATTGCAGTCCCATCCCGTCCCCCCCAAAAAACGCCTGGAAAGAGGATGTATATTATTTAATCTTTGTGTTGTTGATTTTTTTTCTATAGGTTTATAAGATATGAGAATGTTTTGATGCAAAGATAACAGAGACATAGGAGAGAAGGAAGTGATGAGGAAGGATGAAAAAGCAAATAGCTTGCTGTTTGAAGTTCTCTCTGTCTTGACATGACAATGCCAAGTTAGGCATTTAAAAAAATAAAAATTAAAAAAAAAAAACAGAACAAAAACAATCAATGCCAGCTTCTGAGAGTAACATATTTTTTTTCGTTCAATCTCTATTAAAAGAATGTGGTGTTTTAGATTCTTCAATCACACAACAAAGACTACTTTTTTCCTTACACTCCTGCAGCTATTGTCAGAGTGCTTTTTAGCTGTTTAGCTTTTTTTTTTTTTTTTTGAGTTGGAGTCTCATTCCATCACCCAGGCTGGAGTGCAGTGGGGCACACTCACGGCCACTCCAGCGTCAACCTGATGGGCTTCAGCAATCCTTCTGCCTCAGCCTTCCAAGTAGCCAGAACTACAGGTGCACACTACCATGCCCAGCTAATTTTTTATTTTTATTGTAGAGACGAAGTCTCACCAAGTTGCCCGGACTGGTCTCAAACCCTCAGCCTCAGGCAATCCACTCGCCTAGTCCTCTCAAAGTGCTGGGATTACAAGCTGAGCCACTGAGCCCAGCCCTGTTTAGCTTTTTAAGTCATCATCAGTATCCTTTACTCAATTTCCCTGGTGAGAAGAGGTAAGTATAAAGAAATTTAAGAAGTTATTTACATCCTAAGTACATGACTATTGAGCTCAGAGGCAATATTTAAATTACTTTTTATATCCAGAAATGCATAGCTTTCCTACTTGGGTCACTAACTCTTATAATTCTTCCTCCAGTGTTACTAGGACATTTCCAATATCTTTGTACTTTGGGATCAGGAATGAAATTAAGTCAACTACTGGTAATTTAAGTTAAATAACTGGTATTTTAAAGGGTAATATCTCAGGGATACTAATACCTTAATTTTTATTCTACCTTTCTTTAAACAACTTATGAATTTCCCCCTTTCAGTACTGAAGACATGATGAGTGAAAGAAGTCTTAATTACTTTGAGGAAAGTTGTCAAAACAATAACTATGTAGACACACTTATATTTATGACCTCCTGTAAAACAAATAAAACCATGGACAGTTGTAATTATCTCCATATTTTAAAAGGATAAAAACACTTTTTTCTGTTTTTTGCTTATTTATAGGCCAAGTCTTCCAAGTCCCTAGTATAACTATTAGTACTATTTACATATTCATCTTAAACTATATGTAATTATAGTTTGTTATCTTTGTATCAAAACACTCTCATATCTTATAAACCTATAGAAAAAAAATCAACAATACAAAGATTAAAGAATACACATCCTCTTTCCAGGCCTTTTTGGGGGGGGGCACGGGACTGCAATTCTGGAAAAACAATTATAATGTTTAAGGTGAATATGTAAATTGTGTACAGATTTCACCAAGGGCTCTGTGTCAGTTACCAAGAAGAACTCTATACACCTCTATATTCTCCCTGCCCTCAACATGCTTACAGTTCATGACATCATGATCATTAGCCTTTGTTTTAATCACCCACTAGCTTTATACTACTAGACAAATTATTCAACCTCCATAAACAACATCTGCAAAATAGATAAATAACAATGATGCTAGCAATACCCAAGTAATTAGGCTCTTGCTAGGCTCAAAGAAGATGTGATAATAATGTAAAGTATGAGACTGACAATGTTGTCATTAAAATATTCATTTAAATCAAATCCCTGCTATAAAATTTTTCAAAACAGGAAAACATGCCTTACGATTCATACACATAATCATTCACTCTTGGATAAAATGAATTTAATGAAGACTGAAAATTTACTTGAAATGAATGATTAACCTTGACATTCAATGTCAAACAAAACATTCATTAGTGGACTATTGTCAATGTCCTTGTCAGCTGGAAACACAAAGAAACCCAGCTCTGCTCATAACATCATCTTACCCTGAGATCAGGCCCCTGATTCAAAACTTGGTGAATATGAGCTCACTGGACTCTGCCTGAGCAAGCAGAAGAAAACCTTTTCTGGATAAATTTTATTCGAAAAAGTAGTTCTGCTTTCATTTGCTTTTCTCTGCCAGATTGTCAGTTAAAATAGACTGGCAAAAGTAATATTAAAAAGTTCTTTCTAATACTATAAGAAAGGGATTGGCAGTAGTGGGAAACTGCTGGGGGGGGGGGGGTTGGCAGTTGAGGGAAACTGCCAGGGGAGAGGGAGTATACCTCATCAACAAGTGTACCTGCATAATGAACATTTGTATACCTAACCCTGAATTGTACCCCACATCTTTAGAAAAATTCTAATACGTTGTGAATTCTTTCATAATGCAAATTTATTCATGGTGCTTAATTCAACAATTCAACAACAATTGAATTACTACATGTTATATGTTTGTCTGGTTTGGGCCATCTTTCAAAAACAGAAAACAGAATAGATCCAATTCCTCATTATGACACAGATGAAGGGTGATATCCTCATTGCCCAAACAGAGAAATTTTCAACATTTTGGAGAATGTCTATTTTGATAAGGAACATAGATATAACTAATGTGAGCCAATGCTATGCACCCTGCACTTATAAGTGCATTTCCATTATTGACACACTGAATCCTTCAACAACCCTGCTAAATAGGTTCTGTCATATTCTCTTTTTATACATGAAGAAACCAGGGCAAAGAGAGTTTAAGCTGTTTAACCAAGGTCACTCAGCTAAGTATCGCTAGAGTGCAGATTCAAACCCATGCAATTTGTTTCCAGAGTTTCCCTTTTTCTTCTATTTTATACTGCATGTCAATAAAAATATAATACCATGACTAATTATAATCATGTAATAAAGTTAAAAATAATAATATAATAATCATTTATATTGCCCTTTACTGTTCAGAAAATGTCCTTTCCATATATTATCTCACTGAGACTTTTCAACAACCTTATGATGAAAATTAAGGAGATAATAATCAAATTTTACAAAATGAGGACTCCAGTAAATGACATGTTCTCCCAAGGTCATACAATCAGTGAGTTTAATCCAGGCCTTCTGACTTTGTCTTTACTACCCAAACTAAGGTCATATGGAAAACAAAAATGGGAATGCCAAACGTTCTTTGATTCACTGGCTTCTAGCAGGATTACATACATGGAGAATGACCTTGAAGAAATCATTCTGTGCTGAAAAGGAGAGAATACAAGTATCCCAAATTCTTTCCCTCTGCAGTTTTCACCTTTTTCTGGGTCAGGGAGTTAAGACTATAATTTTATCACTCTTGAGCACTAGAGGATACTCTGTCCTCTTTGGTTCCAAGAGTGGCTTTCATTCTCCTCCTTAGTTCAGTAATTCAAGTTGAGCTTAATTTTTAAAAAATAGGAAGACTAAATCAAAACATAAATTAAAGAAACTTATTGGAGGGCAGTGAGAAGCTGGGATGGGGGAAAGAAACCTATAATGGGATAAATGTACATTTCCTCCATTCCCATTCCTTAAATATGTGCATCGGTTTGGCTTATACCACTTAGGAGATGGTTGGCATTTGGCTATTTTTCTTCACAATGGATTGAGGATGTTAGGAGACTGGCCACAAAAGACTGCCCACCATTTTAGCTCTTCTCTAATTTCCACTGTCACTAATTCTGTGGCACCCCTTGCTTCTCAAAGAGAAACATGGCTAGAAGATGTCTATTAGAATGTAAAACCAATTAGAATAGGGCCGCTGTATATTTTGTTTACTTTTACATCTCTAGCACCTAAAATAGTGTTTATCATATAGCATATACTCAATAAATACTTAAATAAATGAATTAATTCATCTATCCTCCCAGATTTTTAAGTCAATAGAAGCATAGGTCATCCCAAAGTGAAGAATGAAACATTAACTCTTTGTATCAGGAAATCCTAACTCCAGGGTAGCTTCCACATTTCCAAGTTGATTCTTTTTGCTTCATCATTACTCTTTATAATTATGTGCTTAAATTCAGTCTATCAATTAAAATATGATAAATCTAATAACCCAAGAGAATATATCGTACCTAGATTTTTGCTCTGATCAACCCAATTCCTATATTTTCAGTTTTGTTATCTATCCTTTTTCTCTCTCTCTCTCTCTCTCTCTCTCCCTTTCTTTCTCTTCCTCCCTCCTTCCCTCCCTCAGACACACACACACACACACAAACACACACACAACATATACAGTCATGTTCACAGAAGAAAAGGAACATAACAATAAGACAAGAGAGTGCCTCAGACATCAGATAAAATGAGTAACCAATTTTTAAAGTCTCAAAATATGATGAAAATGGCCTTAAAATGGTTTAATCATTCTAACATTTATACTGTCACCCATCTTTACTGAACTTCTTTCTCCACGGACCATTCCTAGCTGTTCCCGTTTCCAATTTTAGATTCCAAATTTTCAGGGAATGGATCTTGTTGAAATAGCAGTCTTTTAAAGCACATGACTGACACTCAAAATATACTATTAAAATCATAATAAATTCACATTTTTATTCTCTGCATGCACATAGCATCAGGCACTGTAAAATAACAGACAATTAGTGAGATACCCCACTGATCTTATGCTCACAGGTATTTGGTCCTAAGTAAGATTTTATTGGAAATAAGTGAAATACACAAACTGGTTAGAAAAAACTACCATGAAATCAAATGGTAGTTTGGACAAGGTGACCGATAGGTCATTTCTGGTCCTAAGTTTTTAGAATTATCTAAAAATAAAATGGTAAGTACAAAGAACATGCAATTTAGAGTAAATAACTTACTTAGTCTACCTGAGCTAAAGTTATTTGCCTATAAAATGACTACTATATAGGACCTACCTTAGTTAAAATAATATATTGAAAAGATAGCACTGGTTTTTTAGATGAAGAAAAGTATGAATGAGTGAAGAATGAATGACTAAATGGATGAGTGGATGGAAGTTTAGATGGATTAAATATAACATCTTTCATTTAAGTATCTCTAAATTAGCACTGTCAGACTAAGCCAAATAGTTCAGAAGAAAAACAAAAAATATTTGGGAAGATTTTTTGCAGAATACTAAGGAGGCAAAGTAGAAAATATTCAAGAATTCTAGGGTAAGAAATGAAAGCATTTAGTAAAATTCTCAGTCATTCACTTAGCAGTCATTTTTATATAAAACAGTCATTTTAGCCGGTCTCAGTGGCTCAGCCTGTAATCCCGTGCTTTGGGAGGCTGAGGTGAGTGAATTGCCTGAGCCCGTGGGTTCGAGACCCGCCTGGGCAACTTGGCAAGACCTCATCTCTACAATAAATCAAAAAAATTAGCCGGGTGTGGTAGTGCACGCCTGTAGTTCCAGCTACTTGGAAGGCTGAGGCGGAAGGATCGCCGGAGCCCAGCAGGTCGAGGCTGCGGTGGCCAGGAGCGGCCACTGCACTCCAGTCTGGGCGACAGAGTGAGACTCCAACTCACTCCAACTCGACGACCTGCTGTGCTCAGGTGATCCTTCCACCTCCGCCTTCCAAGTAGCTGGAACTACAGACATGTGCCACCATGCTTGGCTAATTTTTTAAAATTTATTGTAGAGATGAGGTCTCATCAATTTGCCCAGGCTGGTCTCGAACCCCTGGGCTCAGAGCAATCCTCTCACCTTGACCTCCCAAAGTGCTGGGATTATAGACGTGATGGGCTCCCTCTTTAATCTGGAGGAGTCTTGTCCTAAACCCTTCCTTCCCACTGTACCCAAACATGGGCCTCAGGTTCCCAGGCAGGAAAGGGAGTTGTAAAACCCCCAGAATGGAGAATCTGGGGGCCGGGACCTTATTTGGCTTGTGAGCTTAGGCAAGACCCTTCCCCTCTCTGGCCTCAGTTTTCCCATCTATATAACGGAAGATTTACCCTTATAGCTCTGATAACCAAAGTTAAGGATTCTGGTCAGGCATGGTGTGACTCACACCTGTAACCTCAGCACTTTGGGAGGCTGAGGTGGGAGGATTGCCTGAGCCCAGGAGTTGTGACTAGCCTGGGAGACATGGTGAGACCTCCTCTCTACAGTAAATTTTTTAAAATTAGCTAGGTGTGGTGGCACGTGCCTGTAGTTCCAGCAGTTCAGGAGGCTGAGACAGAAAGGATCACCTGAACGCAGCAGGTAGAGGCTGTAGTAGCTGTGATTCTGCCACTACACTCCAGCCTGGGCTACAGAGTGAGACTACCAACTAAAAACCAAAAAAAGTTAAGGATCTTGATGGAAACTTAGAGCCCCACATTCAAGGGTTGAAAGGGCTGTACTTCCTGGATAATCCAAGCCCAGGACTTAGAATCTTTTCCCAAAACATCGACAGCAGGCCAAGTCCTGGAATGTCCTCTTAGTTCTGCTGTCTTGTGCTAGTGACTCAGCCTCTCTGGGTCTCAGTTTGTCGTCTGTCAAATGGCAATAACACCAAATTTGTGAGGATGAGATGCAATAGTGGCAAGAAAAGTACCTTGTAAATTATAGAGTGCAGTCCTCATGGAAGGGAAGGACAGTGGTTATTGTTGTCATGGGTTAATGTTTTGCCCTCCAGCAGAGCCGGCTCAGTCTGGTCTAGCTCTCCCAGGTGGGAGACTTCCTCAGAGCTCCCCAGGACCCTCTGGCCCCGCCCTGACCAGCAATAACCCTACATAAGACTCCTGTCTGGAGGGAGGGTGAGCAGGGAACAGCTGGGTCATCGTGGGCGCTTCACCACAGGGCCTTAGCCCTGACTGAGGGCAGATGGAATGAGAGAAGAATGAGAGATAAGGAGGAAGAAGGGAGGGAGGGGAGGAAGGACAAGGTGAATCAAAGTACTAGGGATTTACTGACCCACCAGGGGCAGAGGAAGAGGGTGGGGCTGGCCTGGCGGGGGATGAAGAGGTCCCGCCCCCTAGACGTCAATTCCCGAGGCGGGCAGGGCCTCCCTCCCTCCCCCGCGGCCCAGTCGGCGCAGCGGGCTCCTCCCGTGGGAACTGCTGTCTCGGCAGTGGGCACCCAGCCACATGGTTGCCGGGAATCAGCCTGGGCGGCAACGGCAGGGCGGGCGCTTTCCAGGGCAGCCATCGGAGCGGGCTCCAGACAGGACTGCCCCCCACTGGGGCCTGGGGAAGGGGCTGCTCTGGGCGGAGGGCCCCCCAGAGAATCAGACCCGCTCGGCCTTGCTGCCCCTCAGAGCTGCAGCCTGGGTCATCTTTCTCCAGCTTGTGGACAACACCTGGGTGCGGGTTAGAAATGCAGACCTTCTGGCCCCTCCGCTTGCTAACTTACAGACTGCGTTTTCCCAAGATCTTCAGGTGACTCACAGGCACATTCAAATTTGAATAGCCTTTGCTCTACAAGAGTCTGCCTGAGTTTTAAAAGGTTTTTAAAAGAGGCATTATAGGTTATTTTCCTTTTATTTCCTTACATTTCAGTTAGGGCATTTGAGGCAGGTTATTCAGTGCAGGTTAGACACAGACAGGCAAGTTTTCTTAGACAGGTCTAAATTAAAATAGGGTAAGCGTTCAGACATGACCTTCACCCAACTGACCAGGCACACCACACCTGACCACCTTGCAGGCTGGAATGTGAATCTATCAGTGTGGTAAATCACATAAGCAATAAGGAATTACCTAAAACACAGATATGATGTTCTAAGAAAAGCCCAAAACTAGTTAGGCAATACCTTTAATTATTTAGAAGGTTCTTGTGATCTTAGAAGTTTGAGAGATCAAAATCAAAACTAATGACCAGATACCTACAGACCACCACCGCTCTTAGTACATGGTTTGCTTAATCATGGCTGTGAACGTATATAAGGCTACTTGTTAAAGGCAAGCACATGCCCTCTCTCAAGTGACCCGTGCCCACTCTTGAGAATGCCTCTTTCTAATAAATTCTGTCTTAAACTATACTTGGGACTTACTCCGAAATGCGTTTCTGTGGTGAAGTCAAAGAACTCATGGAGCAACGCACTGCACCCTACCCAGCATCATCTCAATTTTTTTTTCAAAATTAGGAGTGTATAAATAGGATATACTATCTATGAATTGCATTCCATTACAGGAAAGTCACATCACAGGATATTTGTTATAAAACAGAGCATAGGGTCTGCTAGGGCTAGGAACCCACTAAAGAGCAACCACTCTTGTTTTCAGTCAGCAACATCAACCCTGAGCAGACAGAATTGGGAGCCAGGCAGCACTTGAACCTCAGCAGTTTCTACTCTAGCAGGGAAGAAGAGACAGACACAAATTGCTACCTTCCTGACCTCAGTTTCCTCACCCATGAAATGGGCTTGCTCACCGCTCATCATGAGTCAGTCACTCATCTCCAACTACCTTCCCACAGGGCTGGGTAGGCAGGCTGAATGACTGCCAAGGAGGGGCTTTGTAAGCTGCACCACACCTGAGAGAAGTGAGGTGAGAAGTGAGGTCAGAACACCTGCCTTGCTCACATCTTGCTGAGGGCAGATCTGCCTCCTGATGCCTCTCCTGTCCTTCAGAGTTCAGCCTTCAGCCCTCCTGGTTCATTTCTCTCGATCTCGATCTCTCTCTCTCTCTCTCTCTCTCTCTCTCTCTCACCAAATTAGAAAATTAGCACTATATCTGGGGAGGGCAAGCAAGCTTTTAGTGATGACTATGCCAGACACTGAGACACTGTTCACATACTCCGTCTTTTTATGCCCACCCCGAGAGGTAGGTGACAATGCCCCAAGAAAAAAGATGAAGACACCAAAGCTCAGCGAAGGGGAGAGATTTGTACCCAGGTCTTCCAGCCAGTAAGATGCCAAGATGGGATAAGAACTGGAGCTTTGGAAACCAGGTATGGTGGCTCATGCCTGTAACTCCAGCACTTTGGCATTTTGGAGGCCAAAGGATTGCTTGAACCCAGGAGTTCGAGACCAACCTGGGTAATACAGCAAGACCTTGTCTTGTTAAAAAAAAGAGTCTGGAACTTTCACCTCCCATACCCCAGGCTTCCTGTGAATACAGGAACCAACTTTCAGTGACTTTGGGGAGGGCTCAGTTCAGAGTCCCACCTCAGAGATCTGGCTATGGCCACACTCTGCCACTCCCTGCAAGATCTGCTTATCTAAGAGTGCCCCTTCTTCTCTTCCTCAAGCATCCCTTCACTCATC
>CAUYQG010028975.1:0-19781 GCA_963574415.1 Tarsius wallacei
TTGCCTCGATGATCTATCTAGGACTGTTAGCTTATTCAAGTACCCTGAAATAATAGTGTTAGAGTCAATTTTTTTTTTTAGTTTACTCAGTAGTTGCTTTATAAATGCTGATGCTCATGTGTTGGGTGCATATATGTTTAGGATGGATATTTCTTGTTGATGGATTGGACATTTTATCATTATGCAGTGTCCTTTTGCATCCTTTTAAATTTTTTATAGCTCAAAAGTTGTTTTGTCTGATATTAAGATCGTGACTCCTGCCTTCTTTTGTGATCCATTTACCTTGAAACTCATTTTCCATCCTTTAACTTTGAGTCTGTGTATGTCCCTTGTGTTGAGATGAGTTTCCTGGATGCCACAAATAATTGGGTCATGGTTTCTTATCCAGTTTGCCATTCTGTGTCTTTTCAGTGGTGCATTTAGTCCATTCACATTCAGGCTGATTATTGAAATATGATTGTTTATTGCTGTCATGAGGTTCTTATAAAGTTTTTTCTTTCTTTGCTTATTTTCTTTTGACTTTGGGGTTGATGTATGTGTATGTTTTCAAGTTTTGTGTTGCACTGTATTCTCTGTTGATTCTGTGCTCTGCTGTTCTCTTGGGAAGTGTGTGTGGTCATTCTTTTTTTTTCTTTCTCTGTGTTTAATACCTTTAAAAATGTCTCCTGTAGAACTGGTCTTGAAGCTGCATAATCTCTTAGGGATTGGATGTCTGTGAAGGATTTAATTCTCCATCACTGATGATTCTGAGCTTGGCTGGGTAGGAAATTCTTGGTTGAAATTTTTTATCTTTGTGGACTCTGAATACTGGACTTCAGTCCCTTCTTTCTTGAAGTGTTTCTGTCAATAGGTCTGCTGCTATTCTGATTGGTTTTCTCAAGTAGGTAGTCTGACCTTTCTCTCTTGCTGCCTTTAGGATTTTTCTTTTGTGCCTACTTTGTGTAGGCAAATTACTATGTGTCTAGGGGTTGGTCTTCTCATTTGATGTCTTGGGGGGTTCTTTGTGTCTCTTGTGCTTGGCTGGTCACATCTCTAGTGTGATGGGGAAAGTTTTCTTGGATTACCTCCTGAAATACTCCAAGTTGTTCTCCATTTCCTTTTCTTCTTCTGGGATACCAATCAGGCAAAGGTTCGGCCTCTTGATACAATCGCACATCTCTTGTAGGTTTTGTTCTTTCTTTCTGAGTCTTCTTTCTATGTTTTTTACAGATTGGGTTAATTCCATGTTTTGGTCTTCAAGTTCTGAGACCCTTTTTTCAGCTAGATTAATTCTGTTTTCCATGCTTGTCATCTTATTATTTATTTCATGGATGAAATTTTTTATTGCCAAAATCTCTGTTACAAGTTCATTCAGTGTTGCATCTTGTCTTTCTTGTGTCTTATTCATTCTTTTTTTTTTTTTTTGAGTTGGAATCTACTCTGTCACCCAGACTGGAGTGCAGTGGCTACTCCCGGCTACCGCAGCCTCGACCTGCTGGGCTCTGGCGATCCTTCCACCTCAGCCTTCCAGTAACTGGAACTATAGACGTGCGCTACCATGCCCGGCTAATTTTTTGATTTATTGTAGAGATGAGGTCTTGCCAAGTTGCCCAGGTGGGTCTCGAACCCGCGGGCTTCAGGCAATCCACTCACCTCAGCCTTTCAAAGCATGGGATTACAGGCTGAGCCACCGAGCCCGGCTTATTCACTCTTTCCATCCATTCCCTAATCCTGGTCATGCATTCTGGGGCCAGTCGTTGGAGACTTCCATTGTTTGGGCACCAAGGTTTGATTTTGCAGGAGTTTTCTGTTTGTAACACTTGAAATTGCCTGTGGTCTTCCTTTGGTTTTTCCTCATTTGTGACGGATCTCTTGTTTTTCTCTTTAGTTCTGTTATTCCGTGACAGTAGGAGAGGCTTTTCCTTCTATTCTTCCTTGATTCAGCCCTCTATTCTTCCTTGATCTGGGCTCTGGATTCATTCTATTTTGAAATAGGATGGTGAGTGGGAAGCTTTTCTGTCTTTTGTAGTTTTTGAAAGTTGAATAAAGTAGAGGATGGGGTGCTAGGATTCAGAAAATACTTGCAAATTACAATGTTCACTGATTGTGGTATGTATTCCCCGAGACCTACTTCCCACCACCACTCTATATTATGATGCAAAGCAGAAACCAACACAAGAAACAATTGAACACACACACAGACATACACTCACTCCCCAAAACAGCCTGGAATAACAACAAAGTGAAACAAAACAAACAACAACCAAAAAAAAACCCCAAGAAAACTGAACACATACACACACACACGCGCACACACACACACACACACACACACACGCTTAGCACAAAATGAATGGAGAAGACAAACAGGAAGACTAGGGGAAAAAAAAAGGAATTCTGATTGAACCCTCACACATATATTGACACACACCTTAAACTGTAAAAAAAAATAAAAAATAAAAAACCCAGAAGAACAAAAGAGCAAAAATAAACCAATAATAACAACAAAATTGAAAGATGAACACTCAATCATTCACATACACACAAAAACAGAAAACAACAAACAAAAGAAGAAACAGAAAAAGAAAAGAAAAAAAAATTGGGGGGATGCAGATTAAACCCTCACATACACATTCACGCACAAAGGAAAAATATTTTTAAAATAGATGAACTAACAAATAAACAGGCAAAAAATTAAAAAACAACCAAAACCCTGCCCTCTTGTGGCAGGCTTTGTAATTTTTCCTCTAATCTGGTCTTTCCTGCAGAGTTTCCACCTCTTTCACTCTCTCCCCAGTGTCAGGAGCAGGGAAGAAGAAGGGGCAGTGGAGATGGGTGGGACTGTAGTCCTCTCCTCCCACTCTTGTATGGTCAGGGAGCTCTCCTCCAGTGGGGAGGTGCAGGATTCTCTTCCCCAGGTATGTACTTGTGGGGGGTGCCCGGCCAGGTCTATCCTGGAGTGGAATTCTCTTATTGCAACTGACATCCAGGCTCCTCCTTCTCAGTTGTGGCCCAGCGTGTGTGTCTGATGTTTGGAGGATTGCTGGGGAGGAGGGGGTTTGGGTCAGCCCCAGATTCATCATTGATCTCTTTGGAGTCCTTCCTCATCCTTTTCTGGTCACATCCTTTGTCCTGCAGCTGGATCAGGGTTGGGTCAGGTCCCTCTGAAGTTTGTGCTTTCAGGATATTCCCTCTGGGTCACAGTCAACCCCTGAGTAGTTGATCCACCAGTCACAGAGATTAGGTCTGTTGCTCCGTGGTGAGCAAGTTGGAGCACTTTCCTGCCCTGCCTTCAAGATGGTGGTGGGGTGCCTCTTTTCTTCCATGGGACTCTGCCTCTGGACTCTCTCTGCAGTCCCTGCTGCTAGTGCTTGGCCAGGTGCCAAAGGGGTGAGGCAAAGCCTGGAGCTGGCAGTCTTTCCTGCTGCAGTGGTGAGGCAGAGCCTGGGCCAGTAGTCTCTCCCCAATGCTTCCTCACAGGAAAACTTGTGTCCATTTAAAAAAAATGGCACTTGGCTTCTGTGATCTGGGAAGAGCCAGGGACCAAGCACAGAAGCTGCAGCACCAGGGGCCTGGCCACTTGCTCGCCAGCATGTACACAAAATTTTCCATACACTCACTCACACTGGGATTTGCATAATCTGACTGGCTCGGCTGCCATTTTCTCAACCACCTCCAAATTTTTTTATTTTAAAGATGTAGGGTACAATTCAGAGTTAGGTATACAGATGTTCATTATGCAGGTGCCCTTGTTGATGAGGTGTGCCCCCTCTTCCCTTGGCATTTTCCACTACTGCCAATTCCTTTCTTATAGTATTATGATAATTTTTCAAGGTCTGCTTATGAGTGAGAACATGTGATACTCAGTTCTTTGTTTCTGTGATAGATCATTCATTATCATAGTATTATATGATCCAAGTTGCTGTGAAGTTCATAATTTTTTTCCTCTTTATGATTACGTAATATTCCATTGTGTATATGTACCACATTGTTTTTAGCCAGTACTCTGGAAAAGACTGTGTCTTATTTATTTTTTTGTTTCTGGAATCTCGCATTGGTTTTGAAACAAGATTGAATGCTCAAGAAATATTTGTTAAATTGATCTAACTAAATTGATTTCTCTCTATTTTTGTGCTGTCATTTTTACATTTTGCTTAAGCTGCTGTTATTGTAGAATCTTAGAATCACTGTGATTTGTGTCCCTTAAGGCCAAGAAAGAAGCAACTGCATGACAGTGGCATAAATAGTAACATCATTTGTTTTTATGAACCAACATACAAAAGGAGACTTGGAGGCAAATTTTAGGATTGAATATAGAACTTCCATCTCTATGTTAAGTTTAAGGCACAGAAACCCTGACATTCTTTCAATGTCTACCCAAGGAAGATGAATGTTAATTTCCAGTGAGTTCAACCCAATTAAAATTTCCCAGAATTTCTTTCCTAAATTTTACCTTAAAGCTGACCGCAAACCAGTTGTGTGCCCCCATGCTTACACATGCATTAATGTTGTGGTTTATTATATGCAATTTGGTTATTTCTAACATTGATCTTGTGAGGGGTTAGAACTAGAGTTCAGAAGTTTATGGCCCATATAGTTGGTTCTATTTGGTGTCTTTAAAATTACTGTTTTTATTTGGGGATCCCTAAAACCACTCTTAGGTTCAATGATTAACTCACAGAACACTGAAATGCTGTTATATTCATGGTCATGCTTTATTATAGCAAAAGGGTACAGATTAGAATCAGCAATGGGAAAAAGGTGCACAGAGGAGGTACCAGACACAAGTTTCCAGTTGTCCTCTCCAGGCAACAATGACAATATGCGTGGAGTACTGCTAACCAGGAAAGCTAACCTGAATCTTTGTGTCCAGTGTTTCTATTGATTGGTTACATAGCTATGAGTGACTGCTCACATGGCTGACTTCTGTCTCCAGCTCCTCCAGAGGTCAAGTTGATACCAACTGATCCAAAGCCCCAACCATAAATCACATTGTTAGTACAGACTGTCTGGTGTGGTCTAAGACCTTTTTGTAGACAAAACAATCTTATCAGATAAAATATTCCAAGGGTTTAGACATTACTTTCCAGGAATTAGACAAGGGCCAAACTTCTCTTTGGAATGAGTAGGATGTGTACAACCCAGACCTGTTGAGTTAATCCTTCACTGCAGCAATATTAATAGTAAACTTATTAGGTTTAGGAGATTTCACATTGAATATGTATTTTGGGATTACCTTGAAAAACTGGAAGAACTCTACCTGTGCCATTGACAGGAACTGAGCAGCTTTTCTTACCTTAGATAAGGCATGTGCTTTCCAGTTCACCACAGTCCTTCAGGGTTATACCCAGTTTGTTTTACTCAATTATATGATGTTCTCATTTCTTATAAACATTAGATTGTAGATGGTTTGGAAACTAAGAGATTTGTTGAAAATTCAGGCTCATATAAAAAAAGATAATATTTCACCTGCTGAATGTGTCATGTGTCTCCTTAGGTTGTTTTTCTGTGCTCCTTTGCCTAATCCATGGGATATATTATTATTCTGAGAATACTGTCATCCAAAGGAGACAGGAGAACCAGAAGATTCCTCTGGAGATGTAGTTTTCAACATTTATTATTCCAGGAACTACTGCAACAGCTAACTATAGGCAATCTATTTTTTCCAATCTCATTCCTTACTCTTTCTATGCTGCCCTTACCAGAACCAAAGGAATAAATATTTCTTTTTAATAGGATATTATTCAGTATCCCATAGAAATTTTAGCTTGGGAACCAGGACATAAATTTTTAGATGATATATAATCAGTCTTAGGTCACCTGCAGCACTTTTTGTTGGGAGTCTCCAACAACCAGACTACTTAGGTTATAATGAAAGCAGGCCTCAGACCAAAAATGCCGTGCATTCAGATATTTTATAAATAAACATTCTTTGGCAAACAGGTACACAATTGTTTACATGCGTTGTTAGGTAAGCTTAATGAAGTATCCCAGTTCTCTGTCCTTTTAGATGTTTGGCTACCTCATCATATGAATGATTTTGCCGAGGCACACATGTCAATACAAAAGCAGGAATAAGGCAACTGAAATTCCTCACAACCCAAAAGCTCCAAGCAAGACCTTTGAAAATCAAGCCTGAGCATTACCTATAAGGGTGCAGGCCAGAAGCTTCCAAGATGCTTAGTCTCTGATCAAGTATGTTTAGAAAAGGTCATAAAAATGTCTTAGCTAATTTGCATGTTTTGAGTACTTTGAGCATCTTTCTAGCATTCATCTTGCTAAATAACAAACTAGTAATTTCACTTAATAAAAAAAAGTTCTGATATTTACTATGCTAGTTAGCAAAGTCTCAGCTGTTAACTGAGACACAGCTAACCAAAATGTCCACAGCGACTCCCTTGGGGTGTAGCCTTTCTCAGAACTATCATTGGGGCCTGAATTTTATAGAGTAGCTGCTTAGAGTCAAAAATTGAATTTACTGGCACCTTCATAATATCATATTGTTTCTGCTGAATTATTTTAAAAGTGAATTACAAATATCACACTACCTTTCTAGACTTCTGCTGTGCATTATTCTGTTTTGCTATAAAGGAATATTTGAGGCTGGGTAATTTATAAAGAAAAGAAGTTTATGGTTCTGCATGGTGCCAGCATATATATATAATTTTTTTTTTTTTTTTTTTTAGGGTAAAACTGATACCTGCAACAGCTGTAGGTCATCCTTTTTTTTTTTTTTTTTTTCTGGTGCCGGCATTTGCTTACCTTCTGGTGAGGCCTCAGAAAGTTTCACTTGTGGCAGTTGGTGAAGGGGGACAGGCGTGTCACGTGGCGAGAACAATAGTAAGAGTGAGAAGGAACATGCCAGGATCTTTTAAACAACCAGCTCTCTTGTGAACTAATAACAGAGTAAGAACTCACTGATTTAAGTGAGAACAGACCCAGCCATTCACGAGGGATCCTCCCTCATCACCCAAACACCACCCACTAGACCCCACCTCCAGCATTGGGGATCACATTTCAGCAGGTGATTTGGAGGGGACAAATATCCAAGCTACATCATATGACTAATAATTTTCAGATCACCTGTTGAGAAGGAGCTAGATATCATACGCTCAGTCCTCAGTCTCAAGCAAGAGTAGCACTTAAAATGTGCTCATATATAGGGACCTGTCATAATCTTAATTTTGTGGTCGTAGTGGAAGAAAGAGAGACCCCATCAGTGAGTTGACAGTTTTTATGTTTCAACTCTTCTGCTAATACTATTTTTAGAAAAAAAAAATCAGTTTTCCTAACTTAAAAAAGTAATGATTAATAAAGGGATATTACTTGTATTACATAGAGCATATGGTGATAATGCAATCAGTTATGATTAAAAAAAAAAAACTAGTATCCAGAACACAGAGGTAAGAATTCTGCTGGTTTACAGTAGCTATCTGGCTTTGTTCTTCATAACAATGAGCAAAAACAATAATAAAATTCTAAACAATAGTGTGCCTCTGGTATATAATAATGTAAAAACAATGTCTTTTTCTTGAGCTAATAATCTTTTTTATTTGAGTTGGAGTCTCACTCTGTCACCCAGGCTGGAGTGCAGTGGCATGCTCACGGCCACCCCAGCGTCGACCTGCTGGGCTCTAGAGATCCTTCCACCTCAGCCTTCCAAGTAGCTGAACTGTAGGCGCGCACTACTGCACCTGGCTAATTTTTGATTTCACTGTAGAGATGAGGTCTCACCAAGTTGTCCAGGCTGGCCTCGAATCCACGGGCTCAGGCAATCCACTCACCTTGGCCTCCCAAAGTGCTGAGATTACAGGCTGAGCCACCGAGCCCAGCCAAGCTAATAATTATTAAGAACTAGAAGTTTCACTTATTGCTAGATACTTAAAGTCATTAAAAAGCCAACTTTATTACTCAAAGTCTTTCAAGAAAACTAAACTTATTATTGAGTCTGAGACTCTCCTGCCTCTAATCTTTTTTCACTCCACTGAAACAATTGTTTTTATAGATGAATTTGGGTAGCTAAGTTTTAGAAATATAGGATCACATTATAACATAATAGATAGTACTTAATGTGACAGTAATAGTATATATGGGATTGGAAAGAGACAGAATGGGAGGGTTTATAAATATTTTAGTCATTTTCTTAAACCTTGTGATTTTGTTTTTTAGCTTATTAACAATTCATCTTTTTGACATTTAAAAAAGAGAGTGGTGGCCAGGCGCAGAGGCTCATGCCTACAATCCCAGCACTGTGGGAGGCTGAGGTGAGAGGATTGCCTGAGCCCACGGGTTCGAGACCAGCCTGGGCAACCTGACTAGATCTCATCTCTACAATAAATCAAGAAGAATTAGCCAGGTGTCATGGCGCATGCCTGTAGTTCCAGCTATTTGGAAGGCTTAGGTGGAAGGATCACCTCAGCCCAGCTGGTCAAGGCTGCGGTGGCTGTGAGTGTGCCACTGCACTCCAGCCTGGGTGATAGAGTGAGAATCTGACTCAGAAAAAAAAATAAATAAATAAAATAAATAAATAAAAAAGAGAGTGAGGTTTATTTGTTTAAGATTTATACCAAACAAGTACTTGAGCTTACTATTTGCCATCTACACAAAACTGACTATTACATTTTGTATATTTGGTATACTCAGTCTTGTAGAATACACATATAATGTTGCACCCCCAGATATACCAGTAATGATCGCTCTTTTCTTCTTTCAAATGTTCTCCTTCACACATTCAAGTTGCATTCATGTTAGGGTTTCTTTTCTTTGTCTGCTCAGACAGCAGCACTCACATTGAAAATTAAATGTGACCTGGAACATGTATCAAAATACAGTTGGCAAAGGAGTAGGGAAAAAAAAGGTGAAAGAAATTCCATGTCAGGGAAAGGGAAATTTCATGTGCAGGAACTACAAAAGGCAATATGATGTTGGGCAGTAATTTCTCCATTATTTGAAGGCATGTCATAAAATGCGTTAATCATTAAGGGAGCCAAACCCTCTTTGGATATCTCATTCATGTGTTATCTTTAAGTAAATCTGAAGTTGGTGCTTTTTCAGCTAATGATTTCCTGTCTACAATGAGGGAAAAAAAGAGTTACTATTTTTTAATTTTATAATGAAGTCCTTGTTGGTAGGGTACATTGTCTTCATTTGAGAACTGTTTCACTGTTTTTATTTCAGGGATGTAAGCAGCAGACTTTTATCATTTTACAAAGGTATCTAGTTCAAGGCTTAAAGTGGGGTGGGAATGGGGTTGAGGAACAAAACAGAATAGGTCTCAAAATCCTCTCTTTCCAGAAAATTCCCTCTACCTTGAGTTTTCCCTCTAAACAAAGAATAGGGAAACTGTGATAGGCATCTTTAAAAATGTTTTTAGCTAAATAGAAAAAAAATTCAGAGTGCCAGTCATTAAAACAAAATATTTTTAAGACTGGGCGTGATGGCTCACGACTGTAATCCCAGCACTTTGGGAGGCCACGGAGGAGAGTTGCTTGAGCTCAGGAGTTTGAGACCCGACTGGGCAACATAGCGAGAACTGGTAAAAATTAGGAGGCCAAGATGGCATGCATGTATAGTCCTAGCTACTTGGGAGGCTGTGGCAAGTAGATCAGTTTAGCCAAGATGGTTAAGGCTTGGTGAACCATGATTATGCCACTGCACTCCAGCCTGGGCAACAGGGTGAGACCCTTACTTAAAAAACAAAACAAAACAAAGCCCTCCAATCTTTTTTTAAAAAGATGTAGTCTCAATACTAGAAAGACCACTTAGATTAAGCTCAATCAGTGTATAGCCATCATTTGTATCTTGTATTTTGTTACTCTTTTAAATACATCCCTTTACAGAACCATAACTTTATATATATAACATAATATATAAATATATATTACAAAACATATATTTTATTATTTATATTTTATTATATGTATATGTTTTATTAATAAGGAAAACTTGACTGGTTATAACTTGTTCAAGGTTACAGAACAAAAGTAATGGAACTGGTATTTAAAGACAACATTTTTTTGATCTTCTGTTACACTAACTTGTTTTTCCTGCAGCTTTTTTAAAAGAAAGAAAGAAATTCAAAGTAGTCAGTGAGAGGGGCTTTTTGAGGTCTGGTGGTTTTATTGCCACAGCCCAATGATTGGTGCATAAAAGCTGCCCAATAGATTTTAAACGGATGTATGGATGTTCCGAGTTTCTACTTTGGGCAGCAGACTTTCTTTTTTCTTTTTCTTAAGCAATCATTTCCAAATGAGAAAAAAAAAAAATCTTGGAACTCTTTATTCTCCTTTGAGAAGCTTTTTGAATACGTGGGAAGAGACATCTCAGCAACTTGACACGGGGGCTCAGACGTGCATGCTGGTCTGTTGATAGGTCCAATTACACCATTTCTGCTAACAATGACACCAGCTTATTTTCCTTTAAGTTTCTACTCCATTTTTTGTCCTAAATTTAGCTTTTTTGGTAACATTAAACTGTTTTTGCAGCAGTTTCTAAGGAAACCTCTCATGCAAGGCACTTAAGTCAATAATTAGAAAGTCATTATGAGTAAATTAAGTGAACTAGGCTGTGTGCCTAGAGGGACAGATGGGAAGGGGCAGTCTTAGAGAACTGGAGCAGCCTGTATGTTTTATTCCTTTTCAACAGCCACCTGTGAAACAAACTTTCCAAGGTCCTCAAGGATTTTCAAGGTCAAAATGTATGAACAGTTTTTAATTAATCAAATTCATGTACAAGTCGTCATTTAATATTTTATTTCTCAGATAATACAAACTCCTTGATAGCTAATGTTCCTGTCTTGTTAACAATGGAGGGAACAGCATGTAGTATTTTATTTATGTAAATAAACATGTAATAAATAGATAAAATAATAACACACGAAAAAGCACTTATTAGAATTCCTGACATATAGCTATCACTCAAAAATGTTAGCTATTACAATTTTAGACACTAATGTTTAACTTCTCTCTATCTATTTAAATGTCTATGTTTTCCAGAGCATCCCTCTCTTTTAAGTTAAACTTTACATATCCTTTCAAGGCAATATCATCTACTCTATGATTTTAACTATCCTTTATATTCTGACACTACAATGAAGTGATCAATTTCCATGGAAAGATCAGAGAGATGATCTCTGAGGTCTGACATTAAGTCTTGAGACCTTCAGGATGAGTATAGATAGGCCTGACCCCTAGAAGTCACAAGCCTGCCCAACCTTTATAGGAAATTTGCAGCTCTGTAAAAGACTAAGTTGGATTTAAGTAAGCCACTAAGCATGAGGTGTCTGACATGGCTTCCCAAATAAATCACCCACCCACTGATACTGTCTCCATTTGTTTTGAAGTTCTCTTCTCTTTGATTTGTTAAAGCCATGTCACTGGGTTTGACTGAGGCTCCATCTTTCACTGCCATTCATATAAGCTACTGAGTAGTGCACAGTAAATCTTCACAATATTGGGAGAAAAAATTCATCTTACCTACCCTCAGTGCTATTGGCAGCTAAGGTAAGAAATGTCCATATTGCTCTGGGCTCCCAATATTAAAACTCTATAATAAACACACACACACACAGTCATTATTCCCAAAACAAAAATTATTAATAGTGTTCCCTTTCACTCTTAAAATGCCTTGGTTTATAGAATACATTGTATGATCTCCCTCCTTAAAGTTCACTCAAATCAGAGTGATAAGGTGATTGGAGAAAGTGAGGATACTAATTCTAGTCCCTTGATATGCTCAAATCTAGACTCTGACATTACAACCAAAGTCCTGGCATTGAACCAGGGTCACCAATCCTTGACCATCTCTTCTGTCAACTGAAAGATTTCTTCAGAGCCTTGGTACAGGTTGCAGATAGCTGGCCTCAGATGGGACTTCCTAGTACTGCAAAGATATTCTATTTGCAGATAGGGGGAGGATATACAGGATGCAGTATTACACAGCCATAAAGAAGGACAAATTATGGAACTTGTCTTGGATGGATTTGGAGTCTATCATACTCAGTGGTCTATTACAGAAAAAAAGGTCTGAGTACCACATGTTCTCACTCATAAGTGGAACCTGAACACTCTCATAGTACTACAAAAAAGTATTGGCAGTAGTGGGACACTACCAGGGGAAGGAGGGGGTACATAATATCAATAAGAGTACCTGATCCTAATCCAGGCAAAGTGTGGTTCAGTGGGAGGCCCAGAATTTCACTTGTACCTAAACCACTTATGTACACAACTTTAAAATAAAATAAGATAAAAAATGAAAGAAATATTTTTTAAAAGTATTTTAAAATCACTGAAAAAAAGACAAGAAAAATACAAAAAAACACAATGGAGGGAGGTCTCAATCTCTTTCATTCAGAAAAACTCCCAATCTCTAAATGTGAATTAAGCACCTTTTCTCTGCTATCCCTGAATTCTGTATACCAAGGAGTATTATTCTGCCAAGTCTAGAAAATCTCCAGTTTTACCTTCTAACTTATAATCACATGACTAAAATAGTCTACGGATAAAATTCTGTATGAATGAAGATCTGTCTAAGGTTACAGATCATCACCACTGAAAGACTTAGCAGCAGCCCATGACTTTTAAAAGAAGGCTTCTCTTGCTTTTATTGATGCATACATGTTTACATTATGCAAATACACTTTCAAATTTAGAAGAATAGAAAGAGTCAAGAAGATTATTAATCAAATGATACTTACAAAAGTACTTCAAACTAAAGAATAAAGAAACACATAAAAGTCATTCTGGTTACATTTTCCTCAACAAACAGTTTTTGAATAACAGATATATGCTAGGTACTTTATGAATAGCTGCCTTTTAAAGTAACATAGGCAATAAATAACGGACATTTGGAAAAAAATAGATTTTTTTTGTAGTTTGTAGCTCTCTAACCAAATTAATTGCATACTCATCCTCTTTCCATAGAACATCTCACTTCCAGTAGACATTTTTTGAATTATATTATAGCCATTTGTCTCCATTTTTATTGCCACTGTTAGATTGTGACCTCCTTGAAGGAAGCTGTCTCTTTCACCTATCTAAGCCAATATAGGTTTAGTGCTTGGCTTATAATAATTGTTAATTTTTCCTCCTTGCTAAATTTTAAACTTTCCACTATGTAAGTCAACTGAGAGCTAAAATAACTTAGTGGAGCTAAAATCTGTGTAAAATGGCTTCAGGAGCAAGCCAAGAAAAAAGACAGCTACAAGAAATGATTGCCTAAGTGAAAGTGCCCAGAACAGAATCAAAAACAAAATTCCAGACCTTGATGTAAAATTAACTTGAAGCTTAGAAGACAATGTGTAAGTTTCAGAATGTTTATGGGTTCCAGGAGATTTATCAGAGTTGGCATATGATGATCTTGAAGTTTATTCTGAGTAAGAACTATGTCTTATCATATCCATCTATTTCATCTAGATAGTACCTTAAAGTACATGCTTAATAAATGTTGTAGCATGAATGGGTCTGCTTTTACCACAAAATTTGCATTAGATGTTCTATTAAAAGTTGTGCATACTTTAATATTTAATACTTATCTAATAAAAAGGAAGCTATTGCTGATGATAAAGCATATGTTTAGGAGCTAATGTTTCTTTATGAGTAGAACACTTATTAGGTGCTCCACAAATATTTGGGAAAAAAAGAACATATGACCTTAGTTACCTTCTCTGTGTCTGGTCTAGCAAAATTGGATACTTTCCCTGCTATCTATTATTACTGAGTGTTTCTTTATTGTTGCACCTATTTCTATGCTGCTATTATTTATAGTTGCAGTTATTTTTATACCTGGGGAGCCCGCAAAGGACCAGTGTGTGGCTGCCTGGGATGTGGCCACATCCCGGCTCTACCTCTTTTGATACTTACTCAGCCTTTGGGAATCTCAGTTTCCTTGTGTATAAAGAGGGAAAAATAATATCTTACCTCATGGAGTTTTGTGAAGATTAAATGAGATAATGTATGAACAAACTACTTAGTGTCATCCAATTTGCCAGATATTTGGAGTCATTCCTTCTATAATAATGAAATAAAAAGCTCTCAGATGCCTGTCAGATAAAATGGGAAGCCAAATGCCTTCCAAATATTTATGCAGATTATCAAGGAAGGTTGGGAATTCTGACATCTGGCACTTGAAATCTCTGCTCCAAGGTTTCTGTAGACCTTACCCCAATCTTTACTTTACTTTAGCTACTGTTTCCTTTCTACCCATCTTCTCAAAGCTACTGCTCTCTCTCTACCCTGGTATATCAGTAAAGGTTCTTCAAAAAAAAAAACAAAAAACAAAAAACCAGAACCAATAGGTTTCATTACAATGAAATTTGTTATAAGGAATTGATTCATGATTATGGAGACTGAAAAGTCTATCCCTCATCCAGTGTATTTTATTTATAAATATTGAAATTTTATTATGGTAAATACCAATTGGATCATTTACAAAAAAATAAATCTTCTGTTTCTCACATCATCGTGCTTGTGTTTTCCTCCTTCTTCTTAAGCATATGGAACATATTTAAAATTAGCTGATTTAATGTCCTTGCCTGCTAATTTCATAAACTCTGTTACTCCTGGGTTTATTTCTATCAGTTGATATTATTCCTTCTGTGGGTCATGTTTTCTGCTTCTTTTCATGCCTAGTAATCTTTGTTTGGTTGCCAGACATTGTGAATTTGGTGCTTTTGGTTGTTGGACTTATGTTGTATTCTTTTAAATATTTTTCAGTTTTGTTTTAGCAGACAATTAAGCTGTTTGAAATTGGTTTGACCCTGTTTAGGCTTGTTTAAACTTTGTTTGAATATGTCTGGAATAGTCTTTAGACTATGGCTATGAAAGTTTACTCTTTCTAAGATTCTTCCTATTAGCCCAGTTTTGTGAGATCTTTTCATTCTAACTTGTGGGACAGAAACCACCCCAGTGCTGGGTGAGATCTATAAACTGTTTGATTGTTTGGCATCCTGCTTTTTGCCAGTTCTATATTCCACCTTGTGGAGTGCAACTCATTGCAAGTATAGATCAATATTTAGAGAAAGATTCAAAAGGATCTTCTGCAGATCTTTGGTTCTTCCCTACTCAGGTACACTGTCCTTCAGACTCTAGATGCTTTCCTCTTCCCATATTCTCATCTCTAGTGCCTCAACTCAGTGATATGTTGGCCAGGCTCTGTTTGTGCTCTTCTGCCCTCTGCTAGGACATGGGAAACTTTCCAGGCAAAGAACTGGGCTTATCTCATTTATTTTCAATCTATCTGTGATCACAGTCCTGTATTGTCTTGTTGTCCAATGTCTGAAAAAAGTTATTGATATATTTTCTCTGGTTTTCTAGTTGTTTAATGTGGAAGAGTAAGTCCAGTTCCTCTTACTTCTTTATGGTCAAGAAACAGAGGTGCATGTACTAATATCATTTAAAAACTGAAGACTGGCTGCTGCTCTGAATTTGGCACCCACAGTGTGCAGAAGGATCCATTATCCCAGTGGCATCTCTTGGGAAAAGGCAGAAGTCATCTGGTACCTGTTCCACACCACCACCTGCAGTAACAGGCCAGGCACAGGCAGCAGGGACCATGGAGAAAGAGGGGGGAAGAATTCTGAAACTGAGCTCTGCTGGAGGGAAAAAACACAGACCGACACCATTTTCTCTGTCCCAGGACTGGGCAGAGACCTGCTTTATCTTATCCAATTCTGAGCTGCCTGCATCCTGAACAGCCTGCATCCTGACACCAAGAGGTAATCTCTGCACCTCTCTGAAATTGACCATTGTTTGCCCAGAGAGAATACTCCAAGTGCATGATACCGGATAGACAGATGCCCCACCCCCACACTGGACCAAACACAGACATACGCAGTCAGAACAGGAGATCTAGCGGCAGACAATTTGGGAGCTTTTCCCAGGAAAATCTGCTGGAGTGAGCAGAAGGCTAGTAGTGAGTGTTGCAGAGGGAACGTAGGGAAGGAGCCTGAGGCAGACTCCCAAAGAAGCAATGGGGAGAACCCACCCTGTAACTGCTGGGAAGAGAGCAATAGCTCCTGACAGAGAAACTGGGCAGGCTTTCTAACACCTGGGCAGTGAAGTGCTCTAGGAACAGCAGAACTGCATATTGAGACCAGGCTCTGACCTCTGCATTGCATTGTGGTTACTGTTTGTGAACTCAAAGAACATTCCCTCCAGTGCACAAGCTCTTGCGGGTAATGGCAAATGCAGAACTCTAGATGATCCACCCTCCACCCTGAGCCAGCTGCTGGGTGATAGACACAGACCCTGGAACTGACCAAAAAGGAGGCTGGTGGTGATATTGGTTTGCTTGTTTGATTATCTTGTTTGGCTGCTTTGTTTTTGGTTAGTTTTCTCTTTTCTTTCCTTCTCTTTCTTTTCCTTTATTCTTTCTCTGTTTTTTTTTCTCTATTTTTCTTTCTTCTTTTCCTTTTTCCTCCTTTCCCTTTTCTCTCTCATCCTCCTTTCTCTTTTCCCTCTTATATCCTGCAAACATACCCACTGTAAGGTCATATTGTGCAGAGATGGAGAGAGAGAGCCAGCTGGCCCATTCACAAGATAGCAAACATTATGGACTGGCAATAGATATGGACTTGCAGCTCCCCCGTCCCCTAGTAAGTGCTCAAAACTGTGAAGAGACAACACAGTGCCCCACCCCCAGCCCTATTTCATAACTGAACAAACTCAGTGCCCTGGCTCAAAGAAGGACAAAAGGTAGAGCAAATATCAGAAGTGACTGATTCTCCATTTTCCACTGAGAAACGGAGTTAAAGAGAAAGACAGGAGAACTGCTGCAGATGAAGAAAAACCAACAAAGAACTGCTGGATCAGAGTCAGGGCTAGGAAGAACAGCTACTAGGGCACAAACAATGGCTGTCTCCAAGAATTACAGAACCCAGAAGGTACTTACAGAGGTCAGAGAAGTGTTGGATAGAATACATAAAAATCAAAAAATGCAAAGACTAAAACTAAATGAAATTGCAATAGAGCTGGACAAACTCAAGGAGTACTTAGAAATAACAGAAATAGGCCAGGCACAGTGGTTTAAGCCTGTAATCCCAGCACTTTGGGGGATTGAGGTGAGAGGTTTGCCAGAGCCCGTGGGTTTGAGACCAACCTGGGCAGCATGATGAGACCTCATCACTACAATAAAAATAAAAAAATTATCTGGCCATGGTAGAGTGTGCCTGTGGTTCTGGTTACTTGGAAGGCTGAGGTGGAAGGATTGCTGGAACCTAGCAGGTTGATGCTGGGGTAGCCATGAGCGTGCCACTGCACTCCAGCCTGGGCAATGGTGTGAGACTCTGATAAAAAAAAAAAAAAGAAAGAAAGAAAGAAAGAAAAACATAACAGCAGTAAAGAACATCATCCAAGAAATAAATGACAAACTGGACAAACTGACAAGTATGGGAAGCAGAATTGACCAAGCAGAAGAAAGAATCTCAGAGCTGGAAGACCAAAATATGGAACAATCCAATCGATTAAACATATAGAAAAAATTATAAAAAAGAAGAAACTCTCCAAGAGATATGGGATTTTATCAAGAAACCACATCTGTGTTTGACTGGAATACCTGAAATAGAAAGAAAAGCAGAAAATACCCTGGAACAAACATTCCATGAGATCATTCAAGAAAACTTCCCTCATCTGGTCAGAGGGATGATTGTACAAACACAAGAGATTCAGAGAATCCCTGCAAGACATCTGGTGAGAAGACCAACCCCTAGATAGGTCTACACAAAATAGATATCAAAGAAAAAATCCTAAAGGCAGCAAGGGAATAAGGTCAGACTACTTGCCGGGGGAAGACCAGTCAGAATTGCTGCAGACTTATCTGCAGAAACACTATAGGCCAGAGGAATTGGACCCCAATATTTAATGTTCTCAGAGATAAACAATTTCAACCAAGAATTTCCTACTCAGCCAGGTTAAGCTTCGTCAGTGAGGGAGAATTAAAGTCCTTTCCAGTCATCCAGTCTCTAAGAGAATATGTTGCTTCAAGACCAGCTCTACAGGAGATACTTAAAAAAGTATAGTACACAGCAGAAAAAAGAAACTAAAGAAAAATCATATACTTCACAAGATCACAAACAACTACAGAAGCAGTAGAACATACAACATACCTACAAAAATGAAAACACATATGAACATAAAACATAAATGAAAACAAAACAGCCTTATAAGAGCATTATGACAGGGACAAACTCTGACATTTCAATAATCAGCCTAAATGTAAATACCCCACTGAAAATACATAGAATGCAAAACTGGGTAAAAACCATGACCAGTAATATGCTGTGTCCAGGAAACTCATCTCACCATAAAGAACACCCAAAGACTCAAAGTTAGAGGATGGAAGACAAATTTCCAGGTGAACAGTTTACAAAAGAAGGCAGGAGTCGAAATCTTAATATCAGCCAAAGCAGTTTTTAAGCTATCAAAAACTAAAAAAGATAAGGAAAGACACTACATAACGATAAAAGGTTTGATCCAACAACAAGAAATATCCATCCTTAACATATATGCACCCAACACAGGAGCACCAGCTTTTATAAAGCAGCTACTAAGAAAACTAAAAAAGATATTGACTCTAGCACTATCATAGCTGGAGACTTAAATACCCCACTAACAACCCTAGATAGATCATTGAAGCAAAAAATCAATAAAGAGATCCAGAACCTGAACTTTAGCTTGACCAAATAAACTTGGTAGATAACTTCAGGACCATCCACCCAATAACTACAGACTATACATGGATCATACTCCAAGATTGATCACATCCTTGGCCATAAATCAAGCAGAAACAAATTTCACAAGATTGAAATACTGTCATGCACCTTCTTAAACCACAGTGGAATAAAAATAAACATCACCACTAATAAAATTCTCCCCAAACCCACAAAGACATGGACATTAAACAGCATGATGCTGAACAACTCCTGGGTCAACAAGAAAATTAAAACAGAAATTAAAAGACTCTTGGAAACAAATGAAAATGAAGAAACATCTTACCCAAGCCTCTGGGATGCCATGAAATCAGTACTGAGAGGGGAATTTATATCTCTATGAACACCCTCAAAAAAATAGAAAGAGAACAAGTTAACAGTCTAGCAAATCACCTGAGGGAGCTGAAAAGGCAAGATCATCATAACGCCAATTTCAGCAGAAGAATCAGAATCACCAAAGTAAAAGAAAAATACAGGACATAGAAGATAAAAATACCATAGAAAAAAACCAACAAAACAAAAAGCTGGTTCTTTGAAAGGACAAAAAGACTGATGGATGACTAGCCAGAATGACCAACAAAAAGACAGAAAAAGTCCAAATAAACACAATCAGAAATGCAAAATATTATCACAATAGACTCCAAAGAAAAACAAAAGATTACTTGTATGGGAACAAACGTGAAAACCTAAATGAAATCAAGGACTTTCTGACATAAACAACCTCCCATAGTTGAAACAAGAAGAAATCAAGATCCTAAATAAACCAATAACAACCTAAGAAATTGACTGTGTCATAAGAAAACCACCTACAAAAAAAAACAAGGAAGAGATGATACCAATCCTTTTGAAAGTATTTCAGGCAATTGAGAAAGATGGAACTCTCCCTAAATCATTTTATGAAGCTAACATCACATTGATATTCAAACCAGGTAAAGATCCAACAAAGAAAGAGAACTACAAATCAATAGCCTAACAAGCCACCTGAGGAAGTTGGAAAAGCAAGATCACAAAAACCCTAATATGAGCAGAAGAATCCAGATCACCAAAATAAAGCCCAAATCCAGAACATAGAAGACAAAAGGATGATACAAAAAGTCAA
>CAUYQG010028976.1:0-13716 GCA_963574415.1 Tarsius wallacei
GCCACTGCACTCCAGTCTGGGCGACTGAGTGAGACTCCAACTCAAAAAAAAAAAGAGAAGAGAGATCAGTGCTCACTTTCTCTCTTCTCCACCATATGAGCATATGAGGACACAGCCAGAAGGCTGCTATCTAGAAAGCCAGTATAGAAAACCAAATTGGCTAGCACCTTGAACTTGGACTTCCTAGTCTCCAGAACTAAGAGTAAATGCATTCTTGTTGATTGAGCTGCCCACTCTAGGGTATTTTGTTATGACAATCCAAGCTGGTCAAGGATTAATGTTATAAAACAGTAAATTCTCCCTTTATACTGAAGCCACTTATTTTGTAACATCACTGTCTTATGTGCCTTTCCCTGGTCAACATTGCATGACAGTCTGTAACAACGGTTACTGTCTCATACAAATAGAATATTGATATTCTATTTGTTCAAAGTTCAGACTTCAAAAAGAATAGTTTAGTTTATTGTACAATTAAACTCTATTTTGATAGCTTTAACCATTTCTTATACTGCAAACCAAATCATATGCATGAAATGCTGATATTCTGCAAATGTAATCTACACAAAGTTGTTTGCAACTATTACTGTAAATATTGTGCAGTGTTGAGAATTTTTTTGAAAATTTTCACTATTTTTAGGGAAAAAAGAACTTCTCTGTTAATTACCACAAGAAAAAGCAATCCCCCAAATACCCAGGGAGATCCTTCCTTTCTGGGCTTGCTTCATTTCCCAAGTCCTTGCCATTTTGTCCCAACAATTTTCCCCACCCGCCCTTGCCTCCCTAGCTAGCCTCTAGAATCTACACAAAGCCAATGGAAATATGACTACTGGTGCTTCAATATTTTCAGCATGTGAATGGATCCACCCACAATGTTTGCTTAACTTTGAAAATATTTTTTGCCCTCCTCTAGATAGTTGCCAAAAGATTTCTGCCTGAAATCTTTGAGTCAGAAGCTCCATGTAGGCACAGTTTAAACTGTTGTATGAACTCATACAAGTTACTTAACACTTTTTAGTCCGTGACTCACCATTTCATATCAATTTATATAAATACCTCTTTGTCAGTCCATGGATTGAAAGGAGTGATCAATGTGTCAACCATATTAGATTATTTTATTTTGCTCTTTATTTTCATGCCTTTCCCAGTTTTCTCTATGGTATGTGAACAGTTACGCCACATACATCAAAATAATTAAGTAAAGGGAAAATTTTCCTCAGTTTTTACCACTAGGTTTCTTCTTTGCTACCTTTTCTTTTTAATAAACAACTTATTTTTAGAGCAGTTTTAAGTTCACAGCAAAATTGAACAGAAAGCACAGAGAGCTCGTATGTACCCAATGTCTTCACACATGCACAGCTTCCACCACTATCAACATCACTCACCACAGTGGTACATTTGTTAATATCAGTGAACCTACCTTGACACATAAATATGACCCAAAGTCCATAGTTCATCTTAATGTTCAGTGTTTAGTTTTGGTGTTTTGATGTTGTCTATTCTGTGGATTTCAACAAATGGACAATGACATGTACCCACCATTATAGTATTGGATGAATAGTTTCATTGTCCTAAAAATTCTCTGTTCTATGCCAATTCAGTCCTCCCTTCCCCCTAACTTATGGCAATCACTAATCATTTTACCATCTCCAAAGTTTTGCCTTTTCCAGAATATTATATAATTGGGACCAATAGCACACAGAATTTTCTGACTGTCTTCTTGCATTTAGTGATATAAGTTTAAGCTTCCTCCATGGTTTTTTATAGCTTGATTCCTTTTAAGAACTGCATCATAGTCCATTGGCTATAACAGCTTATTTTTCCACTCAGATAGTGAAGTACATATTGGTTATTTCCAAGTTTGGGCAATTATTAGAAAAGCTGCTATAAAAATCTGTGTATAAGTTTTATGTGGACATAAGTTTTCAGGTCATTTGGGTAAACACCAAAGAGAGCAGTTGATGAATATTATACTAAAGAATAAGTTTGGTTTTGTAGGAAATTGTCAAACTGTCTTTCCAAGTGGTTTAATCATTTTGCATTCCCACAAGCAATGATAAAATTGGTAAAATTCTGCTATGACTCCATCTGATCCTGGACTTTTTGTTGTTGTTTGGGGAGTTTTCTTTTGCTTTGTTTTTATTACTGATTCAGTTTCGCTATACATTATTGCTTTGTTCAGGAGTTTGATTTTGTCATGGTTCAATCACAGTAGGTTGTGTTTTTCCAGAAGTTTATATATTTCCACTGTTTCCTTGTTTGTGAGCATGTAGTTGTTTATAATAGTCACTGATTATCTTTTATGTCTGTGATATCATTTGTAATGTTTCCTTTTTCATTTCTAATTGTGTTTATTTAGACCTTTTCTCTTATTTTCTTGGTTAGTCTAGCTAGTGGTTTATCAATTTTGTTTATCTTTTGGAAGAACCAACTAACATTTTGTTGATTTTTTTTTTTTTTTTTGAGACAGGGTCTCAAACTGTCACCCAGGCTGGAGTGTAATGGTGCAATCATAGCTCACTGCAGCCTTGCATAGCTCAGGTAATGCTCTCACCTTGCATAGCTCAGGTAATGCTCTTGCCTTGGCTAATGTTTGTATTTTTGTAGAGATGAGGTCTTACAATGTTGCCCAGAGAAGTCTTGAACTTTTAAGCTCAAGCAATCCTCCCCACCATAACCTTCCAAAGTACTGGGATTGCAAGCATAAGCCACTGCAAAACCTTTGTATTTTTTTAAATCTCCATTTCATTTAGTTTTGTTCTGATCTTTGCTATTTATTTTCTTATGCTAAATTTGGGTTTGGATTGTTCTTGTTTTCTTAGTTTCTTGAGGTACAATGTTGGATTATTAATGTCTGATCTTTCTACTTTTTTGATATAGGCATTTGAAGTTATAAAATTCTCTCTTAGTACTGATTTTGATATATCCCACAGGTTTTGATATAATGTATTTTCAATTTTGCCAAAAACATGTTTATATCTGTCTTAATTTCTTCATTGAACCAGTGACTGTTCAGGAGCATGCTGCTTAATTTCTGTGTAGTATAGTTTCTGAAGTTTCTCTTGGTATTAATTTCTAGCTTTATTCCACTGTGGTCTGATAAGATTAAATGATTTCAATTTTTAAAAATTTGTTAGGACTTGTTTATGGTTTAACATGTGCTCTATCTTGGAGAATGTTTTATGAATATATATATTCATAAATATATAGTCTGTTGTTATTGGATAGAATGTTCCATAAATGTCTGCTAAGTCTATTTGATTTAAAGCCAAATTTAAATTCAATGTTTCCTTGTTATTTTTCTGTCTTGATCTTTCTAGTGCTGTGAGTGGGATGGAAAAGTCCCCACTATTATTTTATTGCAGTCTATCCTTTCTTAGATCTAGTAATATTTGCTTTGTGAATTTAGGTGCTCTGATGTTGGGTGCATATATAGTTAAGATTGTTATATCCTCTTGCTGAATTTAGTCCTTTGCTTATATAATAACCTTCTTTGTACTTTATTACTGTTTTTGATTTAAAGTCAGTTTTATCTGACATAAGTATAGCTACTCCTGCTTGTTTTTTGTTTTGTTTTGTCTTGTTTTCTATTTGTTTGAGATACCTTTCACTCTTTTTTTTATTTTAAAGATGTAGAGTACAATTCAGGACTAGGTATACAACTAGTCATCATGCAGGTAAAGTTGGAGGCTCCCACTGGTCCCCACTTTGCCTGATTTGAGATCAGGTACCTTTATTGATGTTATGTGCCCACCTCCCTCCCCTGGTAGTTTCCTGCTATTGCCAATCCCTTTCTTATGGTACTTTGGTCAATGTTCAGGGTCTACTTATGAGTGAGAACATGTGGTATGAGAACATGTGGTACTCAGCTCTTTATTTCTGTGACAGATCACTCAGTATTATAGACTTTAAATCCATCCATGTTGCTGTGAATTCCATCATTTTGTCCTTCTTTAGGGCTGTATAATATTCCATCATGAATATGCACCACGTTTTTAAAATCTAGTTCACTTTCAATTGGCAGCACTGTTAGCTGCATGTTTTTACTATTGCAAATAATGCTACAATAAACATGTGTGTGCCAGTATCTTCTTTATAGAATGATTTGAGTCCCTCTAGGTATATTCCCAGAAGGGGAGTTGCTGGGTCATATGGAAAGTCGATTTTTGGATCTTTTACAAATTGCCAAACTGTTTTCCACAGGGGTTGTATGAGTTTCTACAGAGGTTGTACTGTACTAGTTTTCCCTTCTCTCTGCATCCTCTCCAGCATCTGAAGTTCTTTGAATTATTGATGATGGCCATCCTGATTGGAGCTAGGTAGTATCTCGGTGTGGTTTCAATTTGCATTTCTTTAATGACTAGTGAGGCTTAGCATTTTTTAATGTATCTGTTGGTTACTCATATGTCTTCATTTGAAAAACATCTATTCATATCTTTTGCCCACTTTTTAATAGAGCTGTTTATTTTTTTTCCTTTTGGCACATTGAGTTCCTTGTAGATCCTGGTGTTAGGCCTTTGTCAGACATCCAGTTGGCGGATATTTTTTCCCATTCTGCTGGCTGTCTCCTTGTTCTCTTTACGGTTTCATTTGCTCTGTAGAAACTTGTCGGTTTGATGAGATCCCACTTGTCTATATTATCTCTTATGGCATGGGCATCTGGGAATGATTGTCTATTTCAGTTTCCTTAAGGGTGTCTCCAAAGAAGACACAACCAAATGGGAAAACATTCCATGCTCATGGATTGGAAAAATCAACCTGTTTAGTTGTCCACCCTACCAAGGGCAATCTACAGATTCAACGCAATACCCATCAACTTATCAGCATCATGTTTCTCAGACCTGGAAACAACAATACAGGAATTCATATGGAAACGTAAATGATCAAAATATCCAAAACAATCCTTAGCAAAAGAAACAAAGCATGAGGTATCTCACTTCCAGACTTTAAACTTTATTATAAGGCTACAATAATCAAAACAGCCTGGTATTGGTACTAGAACAGGCATATAGACCAAGATAGAGATTCCAGAGGCAAAATCTCAATTTCTCAATGAGTTTCATCTTTGACAAAGCCTCCACCAACAACCACTGGAGAGAGGAGAAGCTATTCAGTAAATAGTGCTGGGAAAACGGGCTGGCTGACCACATGCAGAAAATTGAAGCAGGACCCTTATTTATCACCATACACAAAAATCAACTCTAAGTGGATCAAAGACCTAAATGTAAAACCTCAAACTACATTGTAGTTTATATGTATTTAACACATAAAATGTATATGTATCTTTACAGGTAGGGTGAATTTCTTATAGGCAGCATATCATTGGAACTTTTTTAGTCATTCTACAATCTATATCTTTAAAGTAGAGCATCTAATTCATTTACATTCAAAGTTAATAATATGGAAGGTTTTGTTCCTGTCATGCTGATGATTGTTTTCAAGTTGTTTATTAAATTGTTTCTTTCTTTTTCTGTTTTTGTTTTTACAGTTTGATAAAATTCTCTCATTTTGCCATTTGATTTCTTTCCTTTTCTCCTTTGTGTAATTGTTTTATATGAACTTTGAGTTTTACATATCTACGTGTATTTGGGATAATGAATATCAAATTTTTGTTTCCATTTTTAAGACCCTTTTGAGTATTTTCTGTAGGGCTAGTCTAGTGATGAAAACAAAAACTCCAGTAATTTCTTGTCTGGGAAGGACTATATTTTTTCTTCTTTTTTTCTTTTAATTTTTTTTTTATTTTAAGGATGTGGGGTACAATTGAGGGTTATGTATACAAATGTTCATTATACAGGTACCCTTGCTGATGAGGTGTACCCCCCCCCCTTCCCCAGGCAGATTTCCACTACTGCCAATCCTGCTTCCGTTTCCCTTCCGGCAGTTTCCCACTACTGCCAATTCTTTGCTTACAGTATTATGATAATTGTTCAAGGTCTTCTTATGTTTGAGAACATGTGATACTCAGTTCTTTGTTTCTGTGAAAGAACACTCTGTAGTATAGACTTTTTGAAG
Organism: Tarsius wallacei; assembly: GCA_963574415.1. Lineage (NCBI taxonomy): Eukaryota > Metazoa > Chordata > Mammalia > Primates > Tarsiidae > Tarsius > Tarsius wallacei. Next base: position 6,013 of record CAUYQG010028976.1, read on the forward strand.
TTTATTCTGACAGAAAGCAACATTCTTTGCTGAAAGTTTTTGTTTTGGATTTTTCTTTCACTTTGACTATGTCATCCCGTTATCTTCTGACCTGTAAAGTTTCTGCTGGAAGATCCATTGTTAGTCTGATGGGGTTTCCTTTATAGATAATTATTTGCTTTTCTCTTGTTAATTTTAAAATTTTTTCTTTAACTTTGACTTTAGATATTCTGAATATAATATGCCATGACAAGATCCTTTTTGTAATATATGTTCTGAGGATCTCTGGGCTTCCTGTATGTGGATGTCTAACTCCCTTATAGATTTGGGGAATTTTTATCAATTATTTTTTAATATTTTTGAAACTTTTTGATCTCTATTCCTTTGTAACAATATTGATAATTTATAAGTTTTATAGTTTTACGTAGTCCCAGATGTCTTGGAGGATTTGTTTATTATTTTTTATTCTTTTTTCCTTATTTGTGTCTGAATGGATTATATCAAAAGACCTGTCCTCAAGTTCTGAGATGCTTTCTTCTGCTTGGTCTAGTCTATTATTGAAACTCTCTAGTGTATTTTGTATTTCCTTCAATACAGTTTTTATTTCCATAATTTCTGCTTTTTAAAAAGATATTTGTGTACTAGGAAAAATTTTCATGTATATACTAAATTGATTTTCTGATTTCTTTTTATTGTTTTCAGTTATCTCTTGCATTTCACTGAATTTTTCTAATCAATAGTTCAAATTTTTTATCTGACATTTTGAGGAATTCTTTGGGTTGTAATCTATTGGACAACACTTGTGATATTTTGGTTTTGCCATATTTGCCTGGTTTTTCATGTTTCCTGTGTCCTTTCACTGGTATCTACATATCTGGTATAGCCGTTACTTGTTCCAATTTTTTGAAATTACTTTTGTAGAGGACACTTTTTTCTACGTATGTATGTATATTGCTGAGTAAGATACTTTGACTTTGATTTTGTATGCCTGTGATAGTGTGACCTTTGTATGACTTCTTCTGCAGTACAAGGGGTCAGTCATCTCTGTGATTTCCTTGGGGATGTAGGGTACAGTTATTGTTGAGGCTGTGGTGAGATTTAGCTGATCCCACATGATCCAGTCTTCAAGTCTCACTGGCAGCAGCAGTGTAATGAGTATGCCTGTTTTTAGCCCCCAGAGCAGCTTATACTTTGCTCAGATGTTAAGGGTTTTGAAGGGATAATTCTTGGGCCTCCAGGTAGCTTGCTTAGAAGTGAGTAGTAAGAGTTATAAGTCCATTGTATGAGTGGATTCTCAGGCTCATGGGTAGCTAGTGTGGTGTGGATGATGACAGTAACAGTGGTGGAGCATTGTTGAGACTCAAGCATTTCATTTTGTTGCTGGAAGTTGTGATTTGTTGGGTAGACTAGTCCCCAGTCCCATAGTCATCTGTAGCAGGGTGGTAGGTACTGTTTTAACTGTGCTTAGGAAAACCTGATCTTCCCTTTCCTTCTCCCAGTTGGTGGTAGCTGCAGTCATGTCACCTTGAACTTGGCCCAAGGGTCATGCACAGCCCAGCATTAAACTCTCAAAGTGGTGCCAGCTGTGAGCTTGTGGTCAGAGAGGAAAGAGTGCCTCTCAGGCAAGCAGCATGGGCAGGAAACTGTTGAGAATGCATTCCATACTTACCTGGCAGGGGAGATACCATGATCACGAAGGTGGTTTTCCCAGGGCGAGGCTTATCCATTGCACTCTGGATGTGCTGACCCCTGCGATTTCCCCAAATGTGGGAAACTCGACTGCATAACTTGTGGTAGTGGGGGACTGCGTTCATGCTCTCCTCTAAATAAATAAATTTAAATAAATTTTTTTAAAAAAGAGAATGCATTCCACATGAGTCTCAGACTCAGAGCAGCTCATAGCAGGGCACTGGGTGTTGTCCTAGATATGCATAGGAGACACCAGCTTCCCTGTTCTCCTCAACTGGGGTGCAGCTGCAGCCTCCTCAGTTTGAACTCAGTTCAATGGCAGGGTACACCCTAGTATTAAACTCTCAAAATGGCATGTTGGACCAGCAACCAGGGAGAGCAAGGTATCTTTTAAGCAAGCAGCATGAGCAGGAAGCCATGGAGAGTGCACTCCACTCACATCTCCGTCTCACAGCAGCCCACTGTAGGCAGGAGTATTGTCCTAGATATGTATGGGACAACTGGTTTCCCTATCCCTCCTTGACTGGAAACAGCTGCTCCTGCTTCAATTTGAAGTCAGACCAAGGGCAAGATACAGCCTGACGCTAAACACTCAAAATGGTGCCTCAGGCTTGAGACCAGAGCGTGTACGGGTCCTTCTCAGGCCAGCAGTGTTGGTCAGGAGGCTGTGGGGGGGCTGTGGTCTACTTGCATCTCACTCTCACAGTAGCCCATGGCAAGATCGGTGGGTATTGTCCTAGATTTGTGTAAGGTAGCCTGGTCTTCCTGTTTCTCCTTAACCACGTGGTGGCTATAGCTATGTCAGCCCAACCTCAGGCCAAAGGGTCATGGGGGCACACAGCCTGATTTTAAACCTTCAAAATAGGGCCTTGGGCCTGGGAGCAGATGGGGTAAACTCCTTTTCAGGCAGGCGTTGTGGGCAAGAAGCTGTGCAGAGGACAATCCACTCATACCTCAGTCTCACAGCAGCCCATGGCAGGGCGGTAGACTCTGCCATGGGCTGCTGTGCAAGGGGGAGCCTTTTCTCCCCACTCCCTCCTTGAAGCAGTGCAGTGGCAGCAGCCATATCTGTAGATCTCTAATATCTAGGTTCTCAAAATGGCTTCCAGCTGAAAATGCTCCAAGCTTGGATACCTGTGAGATTCTGTGTGGGTTCTCTTTCTGGAGCTACATCTCTGTGCAATCTTTAAGCAGCTCTTGTATGTCAGGCCCAAGGTCCTAGTCGGTTGAGGATTTCTCCCATAGTCAAGATTGCAAAATCCCATTTGAGAGCTATGATGGTTTCTCTCTTGTTGTTTCCCCACATCCAAGAGGCTTTTCTGGTTCTCAATCAGTTTCTGGATGAGTAAGCTACCTAAAACCCTCTCCTTACTTGCTTCTGGTGTTTCCTCTCTCTTCTTGTGAATTTGAGCATTCCCCTAGACTATCTATTTGAAATGTGGGTATCTACTTACTATTTAGGTTCCTGTCTATGGAGGTGGCACACAGTACCTGCATCTAGTCAGTCATCATAATCCTTCTCTTCCTGCATACCATAAATTTTAATAAGTTGCATTCTCATTTTTATTTAGTTCAAAATATCATTGTTTCTTGAATTTTTTTGACCCGTGTGTTATATAAAAGTGCATTATTTAATCTTTAATATTTGAGGATATTCCAGCTATGTTTTTATTATTGATTGTAGTTTAATTTCATTGTAGTCTGAGAGTAGACATTGTATAACTTTTACTATTTGAAATTTGTTATGATCAAGAACGTGGTCTAACATAGTGAATGTTCCATTTGAGTTTGAAAAAAAAGGTGAGCAACCCCTTTGGGTCCACTCCCACTGTGGGTGCTTCTCTGTCCTCTCAGTAAATCCTGCTTTCTCACAGGAAAGAAAGAAAGAAAGAAAGAAAGAAAGAAAGAAAGAAAGAAAGAAAGAAAGAAAGATTCAATCTGCTGTTTTGAATGAAGTAGTTGATAGATTTAAATTATAGCTGGCTGATTGATGGTGCTATTGAGTTCAGTTATGCCCTTACTGATTTTCTAATTGCTGAGTTTTTTTGTTTTTGAAAGAAAGGTACAAAAATCTACAAATGTTATAGTGGATTCATCTATTTTTTTTCCTTGTAGATCTATCTTGGACACTTTGTTAAAATATCTAACATGCATACACATTGAGAAGTGCTATGTCTTCTTGGAGAATTGAACCTTGTATGTTTATATAATGGCAATCTTTATTCCTGGTAATGTTCCTTGCTCTGAAGTCTGCTCTTTCTGAAATTAATACAGACACTTGAACTTTATTTTGATTAATGTCTACATGGTATATCTTTCTCAATCACTTTACTTTTTATTTAAATGTCTTTATATTTAAAGTGAGATATTTGGTGGACAAAACATAGTTGGGTATTTTTTCATCCACTCTGATAATCTGTCTTTTAATTGGTGCATTCAGACCCTTGATGTGTAAAGTGATTATTGATGTAGTTGCATTACTATTTACCATATTCATTACAACTTTTAATTTTGTCCTTGTTTTCTGTTTTGATCTTCTACTATTTTTCTGCCTTTTGTGGCTTGAATGAGGATTTTATAAAATTGTATTTTCTTTCCTTTCTTAGCATGCTCATCATACTTTTATTTTTACTTTTTTTAGTGGTGCTTTGGAGTTTGCATTATACATTTACAACTAATCTAAGTCTACTTTCCAATAACATTATACAGTTATATGAGTAACACAAATACGTTATAATAAAAAATGTTTCTAGGATATTCATCTCTTCTATGATATTATTACTGTCTTTCATTTCACTTATACATATGCATTCATAAGCTTGTCTTTATAAATGAAGTATTATTGCTTTTATTATCTTAAACAAAATATTATCTGTTAGATTAATTGTCAGAAAAATAAAACTAATTTTACCTCCACTTATTCGTACTTTGATACTCTTTCTTTATGTAGATCCAAATTTCTGACCTATATTGTTTTTCATCCTCTGAAAAACTTCTAACATTTTTCTGCAAATAAGGTCTACTGGCAACAAATTTTCTCAGTTTTTGTCTATGAAATGTTTATTTCTCTTTTACTTTTGAAATATAATTTTTAAGTCACAGAATTCTACATTGATGAGTTTTTTTTTTTTTGGCTCTAAACACTTTAAATATTTTACTCCACTTTCTTCTTGCTTTCATGGTTTCTAAGAAAAAAATCAGATGTATTTCTTACCCTTGCTCTTCTATAGGTAATATTGTTTTCCTGCTGGTTTCTTTCTGGGATTTTTAAAAATTTAGCTTTGGTTTACTATAGTTTGAAAATAATATCCCTTAGGGCATTTTTTATTTTGTGTTTATTATACTTGATTTTTCTCTGAGCTTCTTAGATCAGTGGCTTTTTGCCTGACATTAATTTAAGGACATCTCAGTCATTATTGCTTCAAATCTTGGTTCTTTTCCTTTCTCTGTATCTTCATCCTTTGACATTTCAATTATGCATTTGTTATTTGTTCTCTTGTTTCACAGTTCTTGGGTATTCTGTTCTGTTTTATCTTTGCTTTTTTATCTTAGACGCTTCTATTATAACCACAGGCTCAAAAGATTCTTTTCCTAGCTGTGTTTGGCCTATTAATATACCCATCAAAGGTTTATTTTTTTATTTCTATTACGGTGTATTTGATTTGTAGCATTTCTTTCATATTCTTTCTTAGAATGTCCATCTCTCTGCTTACATTATCCATCTGTTCTTTTATGTTGTCTGCTTTATTCTGTTAAAGTCTTTGGCATATTAATCACAGTTATTTTAAATTCCTAGTCTGAGAATTCTAACATCCCTGCCACCATCTGACCTGGTTCTGATACTTGTTCTCTCTTCTTAATCTATGCTTTTTGTCTTCTAGTATTCCTTGTAGCATTCTGTTAAAAGATGGATGTGAGGCACTTGGTTTTAATTTTTAGTTTTTTTCAGCTTCATTATTTTATTTAATTTTAAATTTTTTTATTTTAAAAATGTGTGGAATAATTCAGAGTTAGGTATACAAATGTTCATTATGCAGGCACCCTTATTGATGAGGTATGCCCCCATCCCCAGCAGTTTCCCACTACTGTCAACCCCTTTCTTATAGTATTATAATAATTGTTCAAGGTCTACTTATGAATGAGAACATGTGGTACTCAGTTCTTTGTTTCTGTGATAGATCACTCAGTATTATAGACTCTAAGTCCATCCAAGTTGCTGCAAATTTCAAAATATTTCCTTCTTTATGGCTGTGTAATATTTCATCATGCATATGTACTACATTTTTTAATCCAGTCCTCTTTCAATGGGCAGTACACTTGGTTCCATGTTTTTGCTATTGCGAATAATACTTGCAATAAACGTGCATGTGCAGGTGTCCTTTTCATATAGTGATTTGAGTTCCTCCAGGTATATTCCCAGCACAGGGATTGCAGGGTCATATGGAAAGTTCATTTTTAGATCTTTTAGGAATCACAAAACTGTTTTCTACAGAGGTTGTACTAGTTTACATTCCCACCAGCAGTGTAGAAGTGTTCCCTTTTCACCACATCTGCTTATGATTGAGAATATATGATACACTGTTCTTGGTTTCTGTGATAGGTCACTGAGTTTGATCAACTCTAAATCCATTCAAGTTGCTGCAAAATCCATATGTCTGAACCTTTTTATGGCTTCAAAATATTCCATTGTGTATATGTACCACATTTTTTTATCCAGTCTAGCCACCACAATGGCCACCACAATGGAATAAAAATTAATATCAACATCAACAAAACTTCCCCAAAGCCCACAAAAACACAAACACTAAATACCATAAGGTTGAACAACTACTGGGTCAAAAGTGAAATCAAAGCAGAAATTAAAAGATTCCTGGAAACTAGTGAATATGAAGAAACATCTTACCAAAACCTCTGGGATGCCAAGAAAACTGTTCTAAGAGGAGACTTTATATCTCTACAAGCATACATCAAGAAAATGGAAAGATCACAAGTTGAGAGCCTAACCTAAGGGTCCTGGAAAGAGAAGACCACCAAAACCTCTCCTTTAGCAGAAGAATCCAAATCACCAAAATAAGTGTAGTTTTAATTTGCATTTATTTGATGAATGAGGCTGAGCTTTTTTTCATGTATCTGTTGGCTGCTAATATGTCTTCTTTTGAGAAATGTCTATTCATATCTTTAGCCCACTTTGTAATGGGGTTGTTTGTTTTTTTCTTTTCAGCATGTTTGAGTTCTTTGTAAATCCTTGATGTTAGGCCTTTGTCAGATATACAGTGAGCAAATATTTTTTCCTAGACTGTGGGCTCTCTCCCTGCTCTCTTAATGGTTTCTTCTATTTTGCAGAAGTTTGTCAGTTTAATGAGGTCCCACTTGTCTATCTTATCTCTTATAGCATGGGAACTTGAGATTTTGATCAGGAATTGGTTACCAGTTCTAATTTCCATAATGGAGTCTCCTGCATTTTCCAAGGTGCTTATAGCTTGAGGTTTTACCTTTAGGTCTTTCATTGATTTGGAGTTGATTTTTGTGTATTGTGATAGGTAAGAGTCTTGTTTTAATTGTCTGCATATGGTCAGTCAATTTTCCCAGCACCATTTACTGAATAGGTTCTCTTTTCCCCAGTGGTTGATGGTGGAGACTTTGTCAAATATGAGTTCGTTGAAAAATAAGAACCCAAATATAGGACATAGAAAACAAAAATATCATAGAAAACATCAACAAAACAAAAAGCTAATTCTTTGAAAGAATTAACAAGATTGATGGACCCCTAGCAATAATGACCAAGAAAAAGAGAGAAAAAGCCCAAATAAACACAATAAGATCAAATCATAACTGACCCCAAAGAAATACAAAAGATTATCAGAGATTACTATGTACACCTATATGGAAACAAACTGGATAACCTAAATGAAATGGAAAACTTTCTGACATCACACAATCTCCCCAGGTTGAAACAAGAAGACATTGAGACACTAATAAACCAATAAACAACCCAGAAAATTAACTTTGTCATACGAAAACTACCTACAAAAAAAA
>CAUYQG010028984.1:0-22128 GCA_963574415.1 Tarsius wallacei
CTTAAAATAAATGACACAAGTTATTTAAATCTCTGGGCCTCAGTCAAAGCTGTGCTCAGAGGTAAATTTATAACACTTAAGGTCTTTATTTATCTATCTATTTATTTATTTTTAAAGCAGGATTTATTAAGAGGACAGAGAAGCTCCCACAGTGGGAAAGGAACTGAGGGGTTTGCCCCTAAGTTCTTTATTTAAAAATCTGAAATCTGGCAGCCTAATCTCAATGATCTGGAAAAACATGAAAGAACCAAACCCTCATCAAGCAGAAGAAAAAAAAAAAAACAAAAACCAGAGCACAATTAAACAAAATGAATCTAAAAAAAAGAAAAAGAAAAAAGAATCAATGAAACCAAAAGATGGTTCTTTGTAGAGACAAACAAAATTGTTATATCATTAGCAAGATTAATTAATAAATGAAGAGAGATTAGAATTCACCCAATCAGAAATGAAAATGAAGCAGTACAACTGACACCAAAGAAATATAAACTATCTTCCAAGAATATTATGAACACCTCTATGGAAACAAACTAGACAATATAGAGAAAATGGATAAATTCTTGGAAACATAAAACCCCTCAGCTCTGCATTAAGAAGAAACAGAAACCCCAAATAGACCACTAAAAGTAGCAGTACTAAATCAGTAATAAAAAAGTATCTTAACAAAAAACATCTAGGAACTGATAGCCTCATAGCCAAATTCTACCAAATTTTCAAAGAAAAACTGGTACCAATTTTACCGAAGTTATTCCATAAGATTTAAAAGAAGAAAAATCTTTTAAATCTAATTTTGCAAAACCAATATCCTCCAAATACCAAATGACACAGAAATAAAAGGAAATAAAAAAAAAACTACAGACAATAAAGCTGTAAAAATTTTAAACAGCAACAACAAAATAACAAGCTTAATTCAATATTGCATAAAAAATCCAAGATCGAGTGGATTTCTGGCAAAGAATTTATGGCTAACACCTCACAAGTAATTTCCGCAACAGCAAAAATAAATAAATGAAACTTAAATAAGCTAAAAAGCTCTTTCACAGCAAAATAATAATGATAATCATCATCATCGTCATTATCAGCAGAATAAATAAGCAACCTAGAGAATGGGAGATGTTAGCAAGATATACATATGATAAAAACTCAATCTAGAATCTAGAATTCAAACAAGCAAGAAAAAAAATAACTCCCTTAAAAATTGGGAAACAACATCAACAGACATCTCAATATAAAAATGGCCAACAAACATAAAAAATGCTCAACATCTCTAATCATCAGGGAAATGTGAGTTAAAACCTCAATGAATTATCACCTTATACCAGTAAGAATGGCTATTATTAAAAAAAAAATTAGATGTTTGTTGGCACAGATGTGAAAATTGAAACACTTTTACACTCTTGCTGGGAGTGCAAATTAATACAACCTCTGTTAATCGATATGAAGATTTCTCAAAGAACTAAAAGTATATTTTCCATTTGATCCAGCAATCCCACTACTAGGCATCTACCTAAAGGAAAAGAGGTTGTTATACAAAAAAAGACACCTGCATCCATATGTTTATCACACAATAATTCACAATTTTAAAGAATCAAACTAAATGCCCATTAACTGATCATTGGGCAATGAAAATGTGATCCGTCCATCTATCTATCAATCACCTATCTCTCCCTACCAATCCTATCTATCTATCTATCTACCTATCTATCTATCTATACCACGAAATACTATAGACACGAAATAATGTCTTTCGCAGCAATAGGACAAATTGGAGAACAACATCCTAAGTAAACTAAAACAAGAGTGTAAAACGGAACATCACATGTTTTCACTTATAATGAGAGCTAAGCAGCAAAGTCAGGATGCTATATGGACATTGGATTGGATACTGAGAAGGAGGAGGGGAGAGAGGGGTAGAAGCAAGAAAAATTACTTTCAGGGCACAATATGCACAGGTGAGGGTGGCGGGTGTACTTCAAGCCCAGACCCCGTCACCATCACACATTCCTCCGTGTAACCTAAAATGACTGCTACCCCTTGAAGCTATTACAATAAATAAAAATACAGATCAAAGGCAATTCTAGAACCAAAAATGCGAAAGATAAAATAAAAACTTGACAACAGGAAATGATTAGTTTGAAAGAAAATTATTCCAGATTGCAACCTAGATTCATAAAAAGAGAAAAAGAACAATATAAATGCTAAATGTAAGGGTTAATATAAATAAATGTTCTCAATATTGTTTTTATAAATTGGTATTTAGTGCAAACATAATAACAATGTATTTTATTAGTTTTTCACAAGTATGTTATTATTGCTCAATAATGCAGATAAAATCTAAATATATAGATACTAATCTCAATGAAAATGATATTTATTAGCATCATTATGTACTAAACAATAAGATGTAGTTTCGTAAGTTATCTAAATATATATCATTAATGCTTAAAATAACTTAATGAGGTAACACTTATTCTTGATTGTACTAAAGAGAAAATAAAACTAAATAGAAAAATGCTCATTGATTTAGTTATGCTCATTGCTAGTAAGTGGTAGAGCTGTGTTAGAAATTAAGTCCATCTAACCAGCATCCTGTGCTAAAGTGTGCTGCCTCCTTCCTGTAACTCAGTACAGTACTACTTTACCTTTGTGTTAGATAGTATAACTGGTATCTTGAGTCTTCTTAAGATATGCTATCATTAGTCTCTATGCTACCATAAGAACTATGAATTAATCCTAGCCATAGGGACATGGTCTGTAAAAATAAAAAATATAAAATGAACTGAGGCACAGTTCTTTAATAATGATTCAGTCTATAATGCAAATTATTGGACAAATAGGAAGGTTAATGCCTTTTTTTTCTTTTGCCAATCTCTTTATACAGTAGCACAATCATATTTACTATATGGAATGAAAAAGTACTCTAGTCCCAGGAAGTACAACTCCCAAGAACAAGGAAAGAAAGCAGAAACCAAAGTAAAATTCCAGTACTTGAAATTAGGCTTTATTATCACATTGGCATAGGTATAAATTCTGGCACAGTTCTTATTAACTATGTGACTTTGAGAAAGTTTCACCAAATTAGATTTGCAGTTTTGCATTTATCAAGTGCATATAAGAGCACTTAATTCATAGGATGTGGCAAAGCATTGTGTTTTACATAAAAGTTACTTTAACAACATTAATCTTTTTCTCCTGGCTCTCTGCTGGTGCTTTATCGCCATCCATTATGGGATGAGTAATTAACATGGTATCTGATTGGATGGGTGAATTTATACTGTTTAAACAATGTATGTTCAATTAAACTCTTTATTCAACAAAGATGATATTCTCTATGTACCTGAAAAACAGTTTGCTTTTTGCAAACTGCAAATGAAACACCTGCTTGCAAAATACTTGTGGGAAAATCTGCAACGGCTCATGTATTGGCAACACATTTTGCCTGGCAGTTTCTTTAGGAGTAATGAATTGGGAAAATGTGTCTTTTCCAGAAGCTTAATGACTTTCCATAGCACAAGTAGGTTGAAAAAAATATGAAGAAACTAAAAATTTTAACACCTGTTTTTGTTTAATTCTAGCCAAAGTAAGAAACCGATATGTGTTTATGAGTGGAAAAAAAAGTAGAAACATTGGTTGGGAGAAAATAAATGAAGATCTTCTTAACTTCAAATCCTAAAAATTCTACATAAAGTTTTGAATAAATTATTTTTAAAAATCCCTCAAGGACACTAAATGAATTGCAGACCTGTTCCACTTTTAAACATTGTCTTGGTGAAGACTTTTTAGAGAATTCCCTAAACTTTCAACAGATGTGCTTCTAGTCTGAGGTGTCTAATGAAACACTTATGTATCAAGAGTTAGAAATGTAAATCCATAAAAGAAAGAATGTGGCAGGAATAAATAATTTATCTGTTAGGTTTATTTAATGTATTCAAGAGTAGACATGATTACATTATTCTTACTAAAGATTCTTATTAATTTAGTTGGAACTATGGTAATTCCCACACAAAATATGTGCTTTAGAATAAGACATACCTGGCCATACTGCTTGTTAAACATTTTCTATCTGACAAATTACTTTTTTAATATGAAAGTTCTTCATTTTTATAAAGGTGACTCTTTTCACTTTATAATATGTGTGTAAGAATACAAAAAAGTATGTTTCAATATAAAAATGCATAAATAAGATACAATGACAATTATTATTTTAATGAATTGGAAAAACCTGAATGATATCAAACTAGAAGATTTAATTATAATAAGCATAATGCTAGACATCAAATCAATAAACTTAATAGCAACCTATTTTGTAGAAAAATTTATTAGTTCAATTCCAAATTTTTTTTATTATTTACCTATCAATCAACCAAGAAAACACTATGGGCAAGCTGATATGAGGGGTACAAAGGTTGCATAACATGCTTCTACATCTCCAGGAAATTATATTCTTGTTGGAAAGTCAAGAATTGTACTCATTAGACAATTTTTAATAAGGCAATATAATAAAATGATGGTTTGTTAGAAATAGAAAATGCCGACAATGTGATCCAAGGCCTGGGAAGGCCCATGTGATCTAGAGTCACCAGGGAGGTATACATTCAGTTAAAACTCAAATATTTGTAATATTATTAATATTATTAATAGTATTAATAGTATTAATATTTTATTAACTTTTCTTTACCATTTAATTGCTATTTCTTGTAAAAATTCATTTGTTTTAAAAATAACAAATATATTTTTAGAAAACAACAAAAATATAATACTCATCTTGGAATGGTTGTATGTGAATACCGATGAATGTCAATTAAATAAGGTGATCTTCTTAGGAAGGGACAATTTTGACAGCATGATTTGAACTAGAGAGGTATTTAACTCAGTAATTGATATAGCCTAAAAAAACTGTGGTAGTGTATGCGAGTATATAACTTATATAGAGCCATACCTCTCAATAGAGTTACTATTGGCAGTTAAGTTGAGAGAATTCCTGATGATAACAAACTTTTCTGCATTGTTGGTCCTTAGCATTTCTGATGTATACTCACAATGTACTCCATCATTTTCACAACCCAATGTACACAACAGGATTTCAAATTTATGCATATGATCCAGCAATATTTAAGTAATTTCTCCACATGCAATTTTGAGGACAATCTTGAATACACATACACACACACACACACACACACACACACACACATACACACACACACACCTGTTAGTGCTATTATGTAAAATTATCTCTCAGGTTTGTTCTTTTCACTCTACATTTTAATTTATCATCTATGACCACAGTCCCCCTTTCACAATACCCAAATATTAAAAAGTGTATTCTAAACAGATTGCAAGAACTCAATGAAAACATCTAATCTAAAATATCACTATCTGTTGTTGCTAGGCTTTGTCTTTATTACTCATGATGCTGTGCTTATTCTTATGGTTTTTTTTGTGTTCATTATCAGCAAGGTTTTAGTTTATGTTTTGCTTTTTTGTTTTTAGTTTTTGTCTCTGCGAGTAGCGTGTTGTATAGAAGCTTTTTAAGTGTACCTGACAAATTTTTGAGAAATCACCACAGGACAGGATTTTTTTTTTGTTTATTTTTTAATTAAATTAAGTACTTTTAACAAACAAATACCAATTCAGATCCTACATCTTGGGATTATCCTTTTAAAACCTCCAGAATATAATCAGATAATTTGTTTTCTTAAGATTCTATCTTATAAAGAATATTTACTTCCGCTTTGTAATACCTACAGAAATAAAATACAGTGAATGAAATGTCTGTGCAGCCTCAGTTCACAAAAGCCTACAATTTGCCTTAGATTCTAATTACCTTAAAGAAATGTGTTATAGTGTAATAGAAAAGAAGTATGCATTTAGGGGGGAAAATGACTGTTGACAACTTTTTAGTATATATTAGTTCTTGACCTCATGTGAAATGTATTTCTATTATTAGTCTTATTGGAAAAAATTACTCTCCTTAGCTAGAGTCAATGTAGTAAAAATATAAAGGAAGATTTCTACTTTGTGTTAAAGTGTTTAAGAATGCTAAACACCTCCATTACCATAGAGACAAAAGAAAAGCAAAACATATACAATAAAATTTGTAATTTTCGATGTGGCCATTAAATAAGTGGTGTATAATCTCAATTCCAAAACCTCTCATAGGCAAGAGTCAGGTCAACTTTTATTCTCTGGACATGGGCAGGAAAATAACGGATCCTGCCATAGATAGAGAAACTCTGCACAGGAGAAAGCAAATGAGCTATTTAACCACAGCCAGAAAACACTTGTGGCCATGAGATCTGGTGTCTGCTATAGTTTAATAAAAAGGTAAACCAAAACTATCAAGAGAATCCTGGGAAGTTTGGAATTTAACCATAGATAAATGTATTCTAATTAAAGCTGTGTCATAGCTTTAGCTTAACTCCACCAATTAGAATCAGAGTGATCAGCACCTCAATCTTGCTGCCAAAGAGAAACACCCACACCCTTTGTAATAACAAGAACAAAAAAGGTTGTGTTTTTGGTTTCCTTTGTATAAAACATGAGAGTTTTATAATTGTTACGTACAAAGAAACAGAAAAAAGTAATACATAATTAAAATATAGTCAATAGAATGAAGACTTTAAACAAATATTTTAATATGCTAAATTAATTGATAGAAGTAGATATAAAATGATGAGGAAATAAAAAAAAATTAGGAAAAAAAATGTAACCTAAAAATAAAACAATTTTACTACTAAAAAGTAAGATAATCAGAAATCAGAAATTGACTGCATGGATTTATAAAAGTAAGAAATAGAACACTTAAGTGGAGACAAATAGAAATTATTCAATACATAGAACAGAGAGGAAAAAAAAATACAAAGCAAAACATCAGTGACCTGTAGGGTACTATCAATTGCTCTAACACAAATATAGTCCAGAATAAGTGAAGAAAAATAAAGGGAAAAATATAGATGTAATAAATGAAAACTTTTCAAATTAGTCTAAAGGCAACAGTCTGCATATCCAAGAAGCTTAGATAAGTGAACCCACAGAGAGAAAATTTTACAAAGTCATAGAGGGAAAAAACACATTTTGCATTATAGAGGAAAAATAATGCAAATTATCATTGACTTCTCTGCAGTGACATTTAAGCCAAAAAAAATGTTTAAATGTGTGTGTGCATATATACAGTGCTGGAGGAGAAAGTTACATTGTAAACTTATGTAATAATATTTCTGTAGGATTGCTATCATAATAAAAGAATTGTTAATCCAATGTGGATGATAAAGGAGCCCTTTTCCAAAAGATTGTCGGCAAAAAGTCTGTCTCAGAGGATGATGAAAGAATTGTGAATAGACTAGAGAAGCCACTTATCTGCTGGATCAGTGCATATATTAACAATGATAGGAGAAGGTAAGTACTATGGTTCAAGGAAGGTGACTGAATAATCTAACAACCTTGGAAACTCACCTTAAGGGTGAATGGCATAGAAGTCTATGTCAGGGATACAGTTATAGGACCAATGTTACAAGTCTAAGCTGAGAGAGAATGACATCAGACAGTGTGGCCTTAATTATTGTTCTCGAATTGCCCAAATATTAAAGATAAAAGGAAAGTTATGTTTCTCTTTGTTCAAATTGTCAGAATTTAAAGAACAGTATTAAGTATCAACCTTTGCCATCTCTACTGGAAAAAATGAATAGTATTACCTATTGTTACTTGAAAGGCTGTGTCAGTAAAAACTTGTGCTTTTATATGGAAAAAATATGCTTATAATCATGTACAAAAACTGAATAGAATCCACAAACTTTTTCTTTCTTTTTTTAAAAAATTGAACGCTTAATTTTTTTTATTTTAAAAAAAGTTTTCTTTATTTTAAAGACATAACAATTCAGTGTTAGGCATACAAACGTTCATTATTCAGGTACCCGTGTTGATGAGGTTTGCCCTGCCCTGGAAGTTTCCCACTACTGTCAATCCCACTGCCTCCCCTCCCCCCGCAGACTTCCACTACTTTCTTATAGCTTTGTGATAATTGTTCAAGGTCCACTTATGAGTGAGAACATGTGGTACTCGGCTCTTTGTTTCTGTGAGAGATCACTCAGTATTATTCACCACTCCTGGAATCATGTGTACACAAAATAAGTGCATGAAAGGAAAATGTCATATTTTTGTATTTATGTAAAAAATGTAATTTTAACTTATGTATGGTGTGTCAAACATTATTTTGAAATCTATAATTTACTCTGTTAAGTATTAAATAAAATCAACTTTTTATTTCAATCAGAGTGAGAAAATATTTTGAGAATCTATTTGAAGCCCTCAAGCAATGTAATTATGTAAATACAGATGGGCCAGAAGAAGAAGGTTTTAGAAAAATCACACATGCATCCATTAAAATATACAAACATGTACAAATAAATATTCACAGCAGATAAAGGAAATAATTAAACTGAAAAAAGAATATGAAAAGGTCTGGAAAGAGATATAGCAAAGGCTAACATGATTTATAAAAAGAATAATTTCTAACTTGTAAAAGATACCTCAAATTATGAGTCACCAGATTATTCACAAGCTTATTTGTTTATATAAAATCTGCAGGGAATATTTTGAGGAAATTTGTTCTAAGACAAATTATAAAAAGATACCTAGAAATAGTTGGCAACACAACACTGATCAGAATCAGGCAGTGGACTGGGAAGGAAGGTTAACAGCTGAACTATGAGTTACTCCCTCCTAATTGGGGATTCCGGAGGCAGTAATTGAACTAGATCAGATCTCTTTATAAATAAGCTAATAACATTTACTAATGGAAATATGTCAGACAGCTTTTATAAATAAATGCATTTTGGCAAAAAATGACTTGGCTATCTGGCTTTCTTATTATAAATAAACCCAGACTTTAAGGATTTACAGAACATGGCCAGCTGGAGAATGAAATTTTGTTAAGCAGATGGAGTAAAAGTACGAAAAATCAGTTTGTTCTGACAAAATTCTGTGCACACATAGTGAAGCATCCATGATTCCATTATCACAATGCCAGGGAAGGAAATACTCAGAAATCTGCTTCTTATGGGTTTGCCTTCTCCAGAAAAAAATACTACTGTTGATATTTCAATGGTATTCAATCCTTTGAACAGTTTATAAAATTGGGGGATGATCTGTGATTTTTGTGAGTCTGTTTTAACTTTTGGTCATTTTGTGGAACTGCAACAGCATTAGTTTAACACTAAAAATGATAATCAATGTAAATTGCCACATTAGTAGAATAATAGAGAAAAATATGTGATCATATCAACAGACAAAGAAAAAGCTCTGACAAAATTCAGTAAAAGTTCTCAATAAGATGTGTAGAATGGAAATATTGAAATAAAAAAAAAACAGTTTTAAAATCCAGTAAGTATACTTAAAAAATTGCAAGTATACTTCTGGGTGAAATGTTTTTCTGTAAGATCAGGATATCTGATCTTACCACTTCTACTCAACATTACCCTGGATATTAAAGAGAAAACAAAACATAAAAATAGGGAAAAATGTAAGTAGAAAATTTAAAGGTGTCTATAAAAAAAGATAAATAAATTTAGTAATATAACAAAATAAGTCATTATGCAAAAATAATTGTTTTTCTATATACTAAAAACTAGTATTTGGAAAATACAGCAAAAGGCAAAAAAAAAAGTCATCTAAATTAGCATTAAAACATAAAAGCTTAGGAATAAAATTAACAAAAATTACTTACAATTTTTTGCTGGTTACAAAAATAAGATGAATTAAAAATAGAGATATGTATATTATTTGTAAAAAGTTTCAATTTTTTAAAATATCACTTCTTAACCAAATCAATCTACAGATTCAGTACAATTCTAATTATAATGCTAGCAAAATTTTGTAGATTTTATAACCTAATTCTCAAATTATATGAAAATACAAAGGACATAGCAGGGCTAGTAAAATATTTTATTTTGACACTCAATATAAAACAGAAGTAAATAAAATAAAATAAAATAGGGTTGGCATAAAGAACAAAAACCAGATTAACATTTAAAAAATAAAACAGATCAATGGAACAGAATTGAATAGTAGGAATCCACCTAGGCTTATGTTATCTTTATTTGCAACAAACTTATTAAGAAATAAAATGGTGGAAGAAACAACTTGTCAACATATGGTGATGAAAAAAACAATATTTGTTGAGAAAAATAAAAAGACCATGACTTTTATCTTACAGAAAAACTGGTTCAAAAAATATTGTTGACAACTATAAATGACATCAAGGATATTATAAGAATATATGAAAAAAAGTCATAACCTGAAATAGGCAAGTATTTTCAGATATGGACAAAAAATACTAATACAAAACAAAACAAAAATAAGTAAACAAACAAATATCCTGATAAAGTGGTTTCATGAAACAAAGACATTAAGATTATAAAATATCAAGACTCAGGTAAGAATAAAATAAAATAAAATACTTTTGATAAATTATTCATATTCAGACCATATAATGTAGGTCACAACAGTGATAAAAAGGTAGAAATTCAGTTTCAAAAAGTGGCCTGGGTATTTAGCTTATACTTTACAAAAATAATATGCAAATGGCAAAAAGCACGTAGAAACATCTCAAGTACCCAGAGAAATGCAACTTTAAACTATGATGAACATTCAAACTACTACAGATGAAATTTGTAAAACTTGCAACACTACTGTCTATGAGACTGTAGAAAAATTGTAACTTGCATATATTTTATATGTATTATACCTAGCAAACTTTCTTTACAAAACGTACTTATGACTAAATTATTCCAGTCCTAATGTTTACCAAAAATATAGTAAACAAATATTCATGAAAAAGTAAACATAAAATTGTTAAAAATATTTTTGCAAGAAGTTTCTTAGTAGCTTTATTTATAATCTTGAGAATATCTAAATACACAGTTGTAGAATAATAAAATAAAATTGTAGCCAGCAGCTGAAAAACAAAACAAAACAAAACAATGGCCATTGGTTCATTCATCAACATAAATTACTCTAAACTACAAAATAGTGTATACTTTATATTACCATTTTCATTAAATTCCAGAGATGTAAATGTGATGTATGGTGAGGAAAAAAGTATAACATGCTGTTTTTTGGGGGGTAGAGATTTTCAGGGAAGCAGCATAAGGGAAATTTCTAGAATGCCATATATTTTGTATCTTGATAGATTTGTGATAATAGATGTATACATCTGTAAAAAATGTAATCAAAGTATATAGATAAATTTCCTGAATGTCACTTCATGTAAATTTAACTAGGGAAAATTGTAATTGAATATTAAACTGAGCATGCTGATTCATTTTGGAATGAAGTCCATTGATTCTTTTAACTTATGTGAAAATATATCTCAGATAAATTGATGGGTGGGTGAATAAAGGACCAGATGGATAGATATGTGGTTAAATGAATATATGATGATTTTTCATAAATAGGTTTATGAGTGTTCACTGGGAAATTTTTGCAAAGTTTTCTAAAATGTGTAAATAGCAAGATCAAAGAGAAAAGTGGCAAGATTCATCAATAAAAATGTAATACCACCTTGATTAATATAAGGAAAATACTGAAAACTCTCTTACTATTGTAACTAAAATATTTTAGACATTTTGGTTATTATATTAGATCAGGAAAAACAAGATAACCAGATAACAATTACTAGAATTAGTATAATAATATGTAGATACCACAAATACAGTAACTAGTAATGAAAGGTAAGTGCTTTCTTTAAAAAAATCATTTGACAATCAGAAATTAAATGTAAATAATATTATTTTAATTGTGAAAATATCATAAAATGATTGTGAATGACCTTAACATAAATAACATAAAATCTAAAATGATACAAGTTTTAAATATTATTATAACACAAGATTCAGGTAAATAATATGATATAAATGTTATTGGAAGAAAAACATACCATAAAAACACCAGACTTCATAAACTGAATGCATAATTTAACCCATACACAATAAAAATTGTAGTGAATTTGAAAAGATTAATATGACATTTAATAGAAAGACATTTTGTTCATTCATATCCAATATGATTGTTCACTAGTCTTACTAGAACTATTTCTTTTTTTTTAAATGTGGCATTAGCTTGAAAAGCTGATAGTTCATCATCAAATGAGATTTGTTAGAGGTATGCAAAGCCACCTTGAGATGTGAAAATCAGCCTATGTGATCTATTACATCTAAGCCTGAAGAAGAAAAAATATATGATCATTTGAATCTACACGGAAACCATATTTCATAAAATTAAACATCCTTTTATAATTAAAAAACTCTCAACAAATTAAGAATAGATGGCTTTTTCTCAACTTGATAGACAACATCAACAAAAACATACTGCTAAAATAATTATTAATGATGAGAAACTAAATATTCCTAAAATAAGAAGTGAGGCAAAAATATCTTCTCTTAACATGACCATTCATCAGCATATGGAAAATTCTTGCCAGGGCAATAATACTATAAAAGAAATACAGATTGCAAAACAATAAACATAGCTTTATTTGTGGTTGACAAAATTGTTTACATAGAAAATTTTTAAAAATGAAAAAACTTCTAAAATTAAGAAGCAATTTTGCAGAACACAAGATTTGTATATAAAAGTCATTTGTTTGCTTATACATGAATAATGAACACTTGAAATTCAAAATTTTTTAAAAGGATGTAAAAATAAAAACGTATGTATAATCTAATAAGTACAAGATATACTAGAAGGGACACCCTCCAAAAACGGAATTTATTTATAAAAAAATTTGTATTCACTGTTACATGTTCAAACTTGTCACCTTCAAAGTACTTTCTGTTGGATGCAATGCACTTATTGAAACTTTTTTCCCTTGCTCAAAACTGTTTTGAACTCATCGATTCTGATGCTTCTTAGTGCTTTGGTCATTTTTTGCTTCTCGTTGCATGTTTTTATGTCATGTTACTAGGGGCAAGATAGAGAAGGTGGGGCATGAGGACCATGCTGTTTTGGGTCAAAAATTGCCAAACACTCAGTGCTGTGTGGGCAGGTACATTGTCCTGGTGGAAGAACCACAGAAAAATTCACGGAAGACAAATGCAATCTCCTGCAACAATGCTAATGGATACACTGATATTTATGGGTATCTAGAATGCTTACCTGGTGGGGGAAGCCTGTGATACAAGGAGATCACTCCCAAAAAAGAGAATTCTAGTTTCTTGAGCCCCCTCCACTTCCAGTATATGCTAAAAGCTACAAAATTCTGATGAATGAAATTAAAGATCTAAATAAGTGGATACATGTTTCATATTTATGGATTAGATTACTCCACATTATTGATATGTGCTTTTTTCCCAAAATGATTAATAGATTTAATACAATCTCAGTCAAAATTCCAGTGAGATATTTTGTAGTTATTGTTAAATCAGGTTTATATGAAAAAGCAAAAATCCAGAATATTCAGCATGATATTGGAGAAGAATTAAGAAGACATCTTGATACTACCCAATTTCAAGATGTATTATAACACTACAGTAATTGATACAGCATGATATTTATGAAATTAGACACATAAGTCAATGAAATAAATTAGAGTCAAGCATGACACAAAAATATTGTTAGTTGACATTGACAAAGAATCAAAAACAATCCTATGAAGAAAGAATAGTATTTCAACAAAAGCTAAACAATTGGAATTTCATATCTAGAATTGAAAGCTAGATGCAGATTTTATACCCATCATGCCACTCAGTTGGAGTTATAGACCTCAGTGTGAAGAATTTGAAACTTAAAAAAATAAATAAAAGGGGAAAAATGCATGACCTTAGTCTTGATGATGGGTTTTTGGATACAACATCAAAAGCTTGATCAGTGAAACAAAAAAATGTGCATATGTGACTATAAGAATATTTTAGAGCAGTAAAACCATTTTATTCAAGACTATAATGCTGAATTAATAACATTGTATTTGTCAAAACCCACAAAGCTTTCAGCAAAAACACTGAGCCTTAAGCATGAAAAATTTTAAAAGTCCATTCAAAACATTGGGGGTTTCCAGAATAGAATATAGAATATACCAAAATGATCAAACTTATTAGAAGGGGGCGAAGGCTGTGGTGTTGCCCGGAATAATCCCAGAATATGAGTAAAGTCGGGGAGATCAAAAGCAGAGAAAATGTACATAATTACTGTACCCTAGGTGATAAAGATGTTTGCCATGAGGGTATGAGTTAACAATTCTGAGACCATTTTACATATATACTTAAAGGAATTACTGAGTAAATAGATATCAGAGGGTGTAAGCCAGGTTTTTCTCAGTGATTGAACGCAAGGTTACAGATAAGAAAACAAAAAAGTGACTAAAATCATTGAGGTGGTAATGGATTAGCGTTGGGAGCATCAGTATCAACTCATGTTTAGTTTAATATAGATACAGATGAAAATATATACATTTAAACACACACACTCACACACACACTGGTTACTGTAAACATACATTCTTTCTCTTACTGGTCTCTGAAAGCCTCTAGAAGCAAAAATACCTCACAGCAATGAGTATCCAGATCCTTGGATTTTGATGCCTTTTCCCAGTAAATGGAATCAGAGCTCCTTAGAGAAATCACTAATTCTAGAACTGCATCAGAAAATATACAAAATGAACCTGGAACATCTTGTTTTACTAGAAAGTAGGAAAATGCTCAAAAGGAAAATTAAATAAATAAAACTATATGAAGCAAATGACCCACAAAATGGGGTCTAACAAAGGAAAATAGAAATCAGCTGCAAAGAATGACTCATATCCATATAGTATAGAATGAAAGTGGCTGGGGAGGAGTAATTTTACAGTGGAGAAAGCTGTCAAGTGTGTCTTTAGCCAAGAGAACAAGATTAATATCAACAGTGATAAGAAATGTGATATGATGCACCCTTGATATGATATGATAGATCAGATACTTTACTCCTGTACTATTCTCCAAAACATAGAACCCCATTCTAATAATGAGATCAATATTAGACAAATAACAACTGTTGAACTTCTTAAAATTGCTGACCAATAACTCTTCAAAACTGTCAAGGTGAACAAAAACAAGGCACGTCAGAGAAATTGTCATACCCAAATAGTACCTAAGCTGATAAGATAAATAAAAGTTATGTGAAACTCTGGTTGGAATTTTTGAACAGAAGAAGTACACTGGTAAAAAATTGAGAAATTTTTAATGAGTATTAATTTTAATTAATATTAATCTATCAGCGTTTGATTCCAATAGTAGAACAAACTGGATGTGGGAGTTATGGGAATTTTTTGTACTATTTTGCATCAATTTTGGAAATCTTAAAAGTTCTTGAAGTTAAAATTTTATTTTTTAAAAAAGATAAAATTAATCGTCAAAATTCTATATTCCTCACACGAGTTCAAGTCCAAATGCTTTTACAAATATCTTCTCAGTTTCCAAAATAATATTATTCTGGTGTTATTTAAATTCTTCTAATCCATGAACAAGAGTGCCTATTAGATTTTTTCAATTTCTAATAATTAGGAAGTCTTACATAGACATAAACAGATTTTAAATGGTTTATGAAACACATTAATTCTGAAAAAACAATGCAACAACATTAGAAGTGTTGTGTTACTTTCCCACTGCTGCTGTAACAAATTGCTACAAATTTCTTAGATGACTACAGCACATATTTATTACATTACAAATCTATAGGCCAGAGTTTTTAAATTTTTTACATTTAGATGTACAATATTATGTTTTGCTATACGGTAAAATAAATCCTGGAGTCAAGAAAACTAATATATATTTCCTCACACAGTTGCTTTGTGTATGTGTGTGGATGTGGGTGTGATGGGAAGTTTCCAGGATACAATACGATGTTACTAGCTATGGTCCTCAAGCTGTCCATGAGGTCTCTGAACTTATTTTTCCTCTATTACTGCACTTTGTCCACTTTGGCCAACATCTGTCTATACAGCTTCTTACCCATTACCTCTAGTAACCACCAATCAACTCTGTTTCTATGCGTTCAGCGTTTTTAGATTCCATATATAGGTGAGATCATGTAATATATTTCTTTCTGTGTCTGATCTATTTAACTTAGCAAAATGATCTGGCACGGATCAGAAGGTGGATCCACGTTGTGGCAAACGGCAGAATCACCTTTTAAGTGGCGGTGCAGACTCAATGTCACTATGCCAGCACTCTCTCTGGCTCTAGGAGACGACCAAGTTTTTGAAATCATTTTCTAGCTTCTAGAAGTTGCTTGCATTCCTTAGCTTATGAGCACATGGCTCCAACCTCTTTTTCCACTTTCATATTTTTCATATTTCCTTTTCTGAGCCTGACCCTCTGCCTTCTTCCTGATTACCTTGGGACCACATGGACAATGGTCTCAAGATCCATAACTTAATCACATCCACCAGGCTCCTTTTGCCCTGTAAAGTAAATATTCAGTTTCAGAAATTAGACTGTAAACATCTTTGTGATGCCTTTTTTCCACATCCCCGAGTACAAATGAAAATACTGATGCAAAAACATGTTCCCTCTATCTAGATTGATTGTTCTACTATTTGTTTGCAAATTATCATTTTCAACCAGTTTATTAATTTATCAAGTTTTGTATGTGTCATCACTATATACTTAATACCTATTTTCAAAATATATTTTAATTTCATGTTTATGTAGTCTGTACATTTTCTCCCTTTGTATTCCCGGTGTTTACTAGAGTGTCAGGTACATTTAGAACATTCAATGCATGAATGTTGTACATTAGATTAAGATTTTCACTTTTTATCTTAGTAAAATTAATGTCTTATAGGTCTATAATTAATTTGTATATCTTTAATGCTGCAGCAACAAATGTGCTTTCCTCTGTGATAAGATGTTGGACTTTCTGTTTTAAAATCTCATTTTCACTATCTAGATATGTTTATCATAGTCAAATTACATTAACTCTATATTTTAATTTCCTTTTCACTAAATGGTTATAGTATAGAAAT
The DNA here is from genome assembly GCA_963574415.1 of Tarsius wallacei. Classification (NCBI taxonomy): domain Eukaryota; kingdom Metazoa; phylum Chordata; class Mammalia; order Primates; family Tarsiidae; genus Tarsius; species Tarsius wallacei. Next base: position 16,991 of record CAUYQG010028984.1, read on the forward strand.
GCTATATGTAATTTTGTGAGGGCAAATTTTTTTATCATATGTAAGATGCTTTAATCAGAGTCTCATCCATAACAGATAACTTAGGCTACTAATGCTATTGCTACTCTATATTATAATCATATAAATATTGTTAATATTATTACATGGACTAGTCAAGAAAGAGCAATTTTTCTTTATTTGCATTGTTTAAGTCATTTACAAAGAAATATATTTTTATTATAATTTGCTCAATTTATAAACAAAATATTAAAAATTTGAAAGACAGTGATTTTTTAAAAACTCTTTTATAGAAGTTTAAAGAAGTGATGGTTTATACCACAACTTTTAAATTAATCTTGTTAAAATTCTAATAGATTTATGTACACTGTCTTATTCTGACTTTCCTAGAGATTGCAATTATGATTTAAAAAATTCAAGCTAAAAATACTCTAAAATTAATCCTTGTCTAATTTTTGCTTAAATAATAATTATAATTGACTTAGAAATAAAAATCACAATATAAATGATACACAAGTAGACAACAGTATTGATTTTAAGAAAGTTTGTTCTAGAAAGAACAGAAAACGTAGAAATACTATACTCGAATCCCCAAGAACTTTGACAGAACTAATTTCATAAGATTTTAAAGCATTGTTTTATAAAATTATTCAAATTTCATTATATTAGCAAAACTTAAAATCTCTACATAATTTTGGTACTCTAAATAAAATTTATTGGATTTACTATCAAAATATATTCCAAAAGACACCAGTACCAATCACAAACTCAAAACAAATGAATACAAAATTTGCAGTGTGTATTCTGAATATATTTTCCAAAAGTTTCTATTTTATATTAAATTTCATAGTTGATAGTTTTCTTAGCAACTAATCACTCTGAGCACATTCTTTACCACAACATTACTGAAAAAATAATGGCTAGGTTTTATGTGACTGAAAATGTGATGTTTTTTCACTCATTAGAATTATTATCCATAATTTTTAAACATAATTGAAGTACTTTTAATTTAACACCTATGGACATTTAGACCTAATGCAGAATATTCTGAAAAAACATAACTCCTAAAATTGTCATCTTTCCAAAAACCTAGAAAACTGGCTGAAATTATGAATGGAATTTGTCTTAATTGTCAGTTTTCATAGCAAAATATATTGTAAAAAAATCACCTTGCTAGGAGAAAGGCTTGAATTATGATTATAAATAAGGTTATTTTAAAAAGATAAAAATTCTCATAAATGTACTGTGACTGAGCATTAAAATAAGTCTTATTCTACAACCCATTTTAATAGACTTGGAAATATATATATATATATATTTTTAGCTCCATTAATCCTCAAAAAAATATGTATATATGTGTGTGCATGTTTATGTGTATGTGTGTCTATACATTTGTTATTTCATTTCTTTTGGAAATAACTTCTATAATGTACTGCTGTGTATTTACTTAGGCTTATGAATGTCTTCAATGTAAATGTCTTATGTATTTCCTTGAATCCTTACTTTCTTACAATGTATGTATCTACCAAAACAAATATAACTTTGGATCCCTAAGGACATATTTTAAAACAAACTTATTTCATTCCAGTCCTGAATTTATGAAGGAAAACACATCAATCATGTACTTAGAGTACATATATACACACACAAATATGGTTGTGTTTACATAAAGTATGTGTATGTAAGTATATATACATACATATGTGTGTATACTTATATATAGATTTTTTCCATTATTTTGAAACTCTAAATCACTATGATAAAGGTCATTAATAACATAAACGAGGCACTGGTTATGTAACAGTTTTCTATTATTTTGTATTCAAAGTTATTAATTCACTGAGTGGTTTATTTTTATGTGGCAATATTTCGTGAGATATATACTGGAATATACTGAAAGTCCCAGCCAGAACAATCAGGCAAAAGAAAGAAGTTAGAGGCATCCAAATAAGAAAAGAGGAAGTTAAATTATCTCTTTTCATAGATAATTTCATATCTAGAAAACCCAAAAGATTTCACCAAAAAACTCCTAGCACTGACAAACGACTTCAAAAAGTCTCAGAATACAAAATTAACACTAAAAAATCAGTTGTGTTTTTATATACCAGCAACAGACTGAGAACCAAATTGAGAACATAGTCTTCAACCAAAAATGTAACAGATCCCCACAATGAAAACTACAAAATACTACTTAAACTAATCAAAGATGGCACAAACAGATGGAAAAATATTCCATTGATTGGAATTGAAAGAATCAATATTGTTAAGATGTACATACTGCCTTAAAAAAAAAAAATTACGGGCATAACTGAATCCCTTGCAAACTACCAGCACCATTTTTTTCACAGACCTAGAGAACACAGTACTTAAGTTTATAGGAAGCAAAAAGAGCCCGAGTAGCTAAAGCAATCCTAAGGAAGAACAAAGCTGGAGGCATCACATTGTCAGACTTCAAACTTTACTACAAAGCTACAGTAACCAAAACAGCATAGTACTGGTACAAAAATAGACACATGAATAAATGGAACAGAATAGAGAACCCAGAAATAAAACCACCAACTTAAAACAAACTTATCTTTAACAAAGCCAACAAAAACAAATGTTGGTAAAAGAACACACTATTTAACAAATGGTGCTAGTAAAACTGGCTAACTATACGCAAAAGATTGAAGCTAGATCCCTATCTATTACCATATAAAAAATTTACTCAAAACTGACTACAGACTTAGATGTAAGACCCTCAATTACAAGAATCTTAGAAGAAGTCCCGGGAAACACTCTTCTGAATATTAGCCAAGGCAATGAATTCATGACCAAGTCCTCAAAAGCAAAGTTAGCAAAAACTAAAATCGACAAGTAGGACCTTGTGAAGTTAAAAACCTCCTGCACATCAAAAGAATTTGTCAACAGAGTAAAAAGGCAACCCATAGAATGGGAGAAAATTTTGTAAACCACATACTAGACAAAGACCTAAAATCCAGAATCTATGAGGATCTCAAACATATCAAAATAATAAATATAAAGGACTCCATTAAAAAGTGAGCAAAAGACATAAACAAACATTTCTCAAAGAAAGACATACAAACAGCCAACAAACACATGAAAAAATGCTGAACATCATTAATTATCTAAACCACAATGAGATATCATCTCACACTAGTCAGAATGGCCATTATTAAAAAGTTTAAAAACAACAGCTGTTGGCCAGCCTGCAGAGAAAAGAGAAAGTTCATAATCTGTTGGTGGAAATGTAAGCTAGTTCAGCCCCTGTGTAAAGGAGTTTGAATATATCTCAAATAACTAAAATTAGATTTGCCATTTGACCCAGCAATCTCACTAATGAGTATAAACCCAAAAGAGAATAAACTGTTCTACCAAAAAACACACCTGCCCTTGTATAATTATGGCAGACCTATTTATTTACATAGCACACAGAACCAATCTAGGGTATCATTAATAGTGGATTGGATAAAGAAAATGTGGTAAATATACACCCAAAATACTGCAGAGCCATAAAAAAGAACAAAATCATGTCCTTTGCGGCAACATGAATGCAGCTGGAGGCTACTGATCTGAGCAAATTATTACAGAAACAGAAGACTGAATACTATTTGTTGTCACTTATAAGTGGAAGCTAAACTCTGGCACAATTGAACACAAGGATAGAACCAACCACACTAGGGACTACTAAAGGGGGAGCGGTAAATAAGGGAATGAGGGTTGAAAGACCACACGTCGAGTGCCATGCTCACCTCCAGGCATGCAGGCATAATAGAAGCACGGACCTCACCATTGCGCAAGATATTTATGTAACAAACCTGTGCCTGTGTCCCATAAATCTAAGATAAAATAAATACATCAAAACAATAAAAAATGATATAACAACTATTGTTATTAATGTACTACCCTGGTTACTTAAGATATAAAAGGCTAGTTTACAAAAAGACGATAGAAAAAGAATGTAACTATTCACAAGAATATAAAAACAGCATTATAAAGCTATTACAATAAAAAAATCAATAATTACCAAGTGAGAAGCAATTAAAAATTGTTAGAGAGCACAGAGAATAGAATTACTAATTTACTAGAATAAAGTGTTAAATAAAATTATTGTGAATTTAAAGAAAACGAACACATCACATACTATTCTCATTATGTATCAAGAAAAAATCATGTAAACCATTGGACCTGATTGTATGCATTTTCCAAAATCTGTTTGATCAAGACTCTAAGTGAGATAATACACATGAAAAGTCAGATTTAGGTGAAAATTGTGTATGACATTTCAAATGACTGAGGGAAAGAAAAGCTGAGAATAATGTCATTAAAATGTCATCCTTCCTTTTCTTATTAAAAAAATTAAATTTTCAATTCAAGGATTGCATGTGCAGTTTTGTTACATGGGTTTGTGGTGTGTTGGTGAGGTTTGTATTGAGCCTATCATGCAGGTAGTGGACATGACACATAGTAGGTCATTTTCTCACCTTTTCCCCCTTCTCTCTATCCCCTTTTTTAAGAGTCTCCAATGCCTGTTGTTCCTGTCATTCTGTCCATGTGTACTTTTACATAAAAGTATATTTCATTGTAAGAAGTTACTTAAACCATAATCAAGATTAAAAGTAAAACAAAATACCATTTAAAAAATGGGTAAAATAAAATATTATAATTTTGTGATCAGGCATTTCTGTAAGCCTATCATAAAAATCAAAAGCCATAATTACATGGGTGATTTATTGAACACATATAACCATAAAATTACAAATGACAGGATATACTGCTTGTAAAGTTGACAGAAAAATGAAAAACTGGAAACTGTTTCCTGCAATAAGGACAAGGGGTTTAGTTTTCCTTTTTATTAAAAAATGTAAAATAAAAAATAATTTTCCTAAAATTTGTTCAGAATAGATATTAAATACTTTTAATCAAGTCAAAAAAAGAAACGCAGATCATCATAACTGTGAGATAATATTTTTGTATTCAAAAATTAACTCATAGCCAGGCTTGGTGGCTCAGCCTGTAATCCCGCGCCTTTGGGAGGCTGAGGTGAGTGGATTGCCTGAGCCCGCGGGTTCGAGACCCGCCTGGGCAAGCAAGACCTCATCTCTACAATAAATCAAAAAATTAGCCGGGCATGGTAGCGC
>CAUYQG010028985.1:0-12771 GCA_963574415.1 Tarsius wallacei
GAGGAGACATGGTGTTTTTGAGCCCTGCTAGTCAAAGTGTGATCTTCAGATCAGTGCTGGTTCAAACTGTTCAAGGTCAGTCTGTGATAAAATCATTACAGAAAATGAGACAGGTTTTTAAAAACATGTGTAGTCAGAGCAATTTTCTATCTATTGACTCTTGCAATAAAACAATGGACTTAAGCCAGGCTCAGTGGCTCAGCCTGTAATCCCGCGCTTTGGGAGGCTGAGGTGAGTGGATTGCCTGAGCCCGCGGGTTCGAGACCGGCCTGGGCAACTTGGTGAGACCTCATCTCTACAATAAATCAAAAACCAGCCGGGCATGGTAGCACGCGCCTGTAGTTCCAGTTACTTGGAAGGCTGAGGTGGAAGGATCACCGGAGCCCAGCAGGTTGAGGCTGCGGTGTCCGGGAGTGGCCACTGCACTCCAGTATGGGCGACAGAGTGAGACTCCAACTCAGAAACAAACAAACAAAAAAAACACTGGACTGATATTTTGCATGTCTGTTTTTGTTTCATTTCATTTTTCTAATAATTAATTTGTATTTATGAAAGTATTGTGCCGGGCTCGGTGGCTCAGCCTGTAATCCCATACCTTGGGAGGCTGAGGTGAGTGGATTGCCTGAGCCCGCGGGTTCGAGACCCGCCTGGGCAGGCGAAAACTCATCTCTACAATAAATCAAAAAAAAAAAATTAGCCAGGCGTGGTAGCGCGCGCCTGTAATTCCGGCTACTTGGAAGGCTGAGGCGGAAGGATCGCCGGAGCCCAGCAGGTCGAGGTTGCAGTGGCTGGGAGCGGCCACCGCACTCCAGTCTGGGCGATCAAGTGGGACTCCAACTCAAAAAAAAAAAAAAAGAAAGTATTGTTTCTTGACAGATACAAATTTTGAAAAGCTGGTCCTTCACCACAATAGGATGAGAAAGCCTGTGTTAGAGTAAGTGACAAGTGCCACTAGGGCAGGAGCAGAGAGAAGGCAGGGAGGCATCTTGTGCCGCATCCACCCCACTTGCTCTCACATAGAAAGCCCTCATTTCGTCTCTGCCTGATGGACTCCTACACATCCTTCTAGGCCCAACTCCATTACTCTACCCCCTCCTTGGGGTTTCCAAGGTCCCTGGAATGTCCCTCAGCTTAGCACTTCTCACACTGCCATTATTGGGGTCAGCCGCTGTGTCCTCACCAGCATGGGGACTCCTCAAGGGTAGGGGCATGTCTGGTTCCATCCAGAAGAAAAAGGATTGGAGGGGTGAGGGCATGCTCCTACACAAGGTGAGGACAGTAGCCATGCTATTAAAAGTATGACTCAGCCGGGCTCGGTGGCTCAGCCTGTAATCCCGCGCCTTTGGGAGGCTGAGGTGAGTGGATTGCCTGAGCCCGTGGGTTCGAGATCTGCCTGGGCAACTTGGCGAGACTTCGTCTCTACAATAAATTAAAAATCAGCCGGGCATGGTAGCACGTGCCTGTAGTTCCAGCAACTTGGAAGGCTGAGGCGGAAGGATCGCCAGAGCCCAGCGGGTCGAGGCTGTGGTGGCTGGAAGTGGCCACTGCACTCCAGTCTGGGTGACAGTGAGGCTGTGTGTGGTGGCTCACGCCTATAATCCCAGTATTGTGGGAGGCCAAGGAGAGAGGATTGCCTGAGCTCATGGGTTCAAGACCAGCCTGGGCAACTTGGCGAGACCTCATCTCTGCAATAAATCAAAAAATTAGCTGGGCGTGGTGGCACGTGCCTGTAGTTCCAGCTACTTGGAAGGCTGAGGCAGAAGAATCACCTGAGCCCAGCAGGTTGAGACCACGGTGGCTGTGAGCGTGCCACTGCACTCCAGCCTGGGTGACAGAGTGAGACTCTGACTTAAAAAAAAAAAGTGTGGCTCTCCTACCACAGCCTGCAGCTGAGGCAAAATCACAGTTGGAGTTATTAGCTTGGGGGCAGGGCTGGGTGAAGATGGGGGCTGGATATAGGGCAGCTGCCCCATCCTGCAGGCTCCCCTCAGCCCCCTCCCTCGGGGTATGTCTACAGAGATGTCCTGCTGAGGGAGAGGGAGCCAGATGGTACAGGAGAAGCCCCAGCCCTGTTTCCTACTGCCTACTTCCACTTGGAGGTCTCTGAAGGGTACCCAACCCTGCCTTGAGGTATCAGTGAGGCAGGATATCCTCCCCTCTTCCTCCAGCTTCACCTGCTGAGTCAATCCCATCATTACCTGTCTAGTTCTGTAAGGCTGAATCAAGACCCCCATGGAGACTATGCGCTAAAAAGCTCCTGGCTGAGAAGGCTGCCTAGTGACCCCGTCAGTGGGCAAGGGATGCAGTGGAGAACTCCTGGGTTCAACTCTTAGTACTGCTCATTTCTTGCTTTGTGAGCTTAGGTAAGTCACAGTTGCTCTCTGGGCCTCAGGCACCCCCCTACAAATAAAGCTAACACCATAAGTTCCTTCTCAAAAGGATTGTAGCAAGAATTAAATTAGCCAGCATTTATGAAAGGGCCTTGTGTGTCTTCATGTCAAGCACATTTACAACTCAGTTATTGAGAAACTGACTTGAGTAGAAACTGGGTTTGTTCCTATAACTGAAGACTGGCCTGAGGACTAGGTGCCTGGAGTCCGCAGGACCCTAGTGAAGCCCCAGGGAGACATGGTGGTCCAGGGACTCTCAGGTTGTCAAGAGGCCACTAAGCCTAAAATTCACCTCCTTCCCCAATTTAGGGAGTTTTGGCATCCATTCAGGTGTTACAAAAATAAAACTAGAGTTGAATTTAGAGAAAACATTTTAAGACACACGTTGGGAGACAATTCTTCACAGGCCTCTCGCTCTTCTGCCTGTCTTACACGCAGAGGCACTGACTGTTTTTGTTCTGGGCCATCTAGCTGTATTGTGAACAGCCCTGGAAGACAGAGATGGCATTTCCCTCCAGAGGAAATAAAAGATGCAGATTCTCTAGGCTCGGGGATCCTCACTGTAGCACACCTACTGTGTGTGCAGATGTGAGCTGTTCGTCACTGTGTCACCCCAAGGGAGTTGGAGCTGGGAAAACCAGTGCAAGAAAATGTAGACTTGCTATGAGTAATAAAGTCCTTTGTCATTGATCCAGGAAGCTGTACCTATGAAACTGGCAGGCTAACTTGTTAGCTTACAAGTAGAGTAACATCTCAGACTTTTCACAGTTTTGAACACCAGACACAGGTTTGAAAGAAATTATAAAAGAAAAAGATATTTTCAAGAGACACCAAGCAATCTGATCAGGAGAGCAGGGTGGTTTAGAACACATGCTTTGCACATAGCAGGACCTGGGTTCAAATCCCAGCCTCACCAGGCCCACTGAGCACCTGGCTGAGATGGTACAAATGGCCTAGGGATGTCTGGCCAGCTGTGATGATAAAGGTCTAGTGTACACGCACCTAACCAAGCCATGAGTCCTGGCGGTGGGGCTTGGCATGGGACTGTGGCTCCCAGAGGTGGTGTTTCTTTCCAATCTGTCTATGGGAGCGTGGGCTTTTTAAAATTCACACAGAGTATGGGACAGACTTGAGGCTGCCTGTCATTATGTGAGCTTGGGCAAGGTACCTAACTCCTCTCAACCTCAGTTTTCTTGCCTATAAAATGAGGATAATGATCCTATACTTCACAGAATGGTTTACAGGATTCAGAGAAATAATGTATAAAAGGGGCTTAGTTCAGCATCTGGCATACAGGTAGGACCTGAGCACAGGAAATGCTATTAAATAAAAAACAATAAAAGGCCACGAGATCTAAAATACCGATAGGTGCTAACAGATGAACTGGCTTGGGTGAAATATAGGACACTAGAACAGACAGCAAGGGGCTCTCTTGAGGTGACTAGGCAAAGAATTCCTCCTCATTTACTGGTTGAACAGTCTTGGGCAAGAAGTAGCTTCTCTAGGAACCCTCAGTTTCCTTATCCGTGAAATGGAGTGGCAGCAGCACCTGCCTCACAGTGTGTGGGATTTTCACCAGGACAGACTCACACCCACAACAGGCACTGGCTCAGACCCCTGGCCCCTCAAGCCTACCTTGAGGAGCTCGGGTGCCTGCTTTTTGAGTTTCTCCATCTTCCACTCGTTCTCACAGGGGTTGAGCGAGGAGGGCGGGGCTGTGCAGGAGCAGCGGCAGTCAGTCCCGGAGCTCACCGTCTCCACCGTGTAGAAGTCCTCCACCCGTGCCCGTCCGCTGCGAACCCTGCTGCATGCATCCTTGCTCAGCGGCCGCATGATGCACTTGCAACGGCAGTCAGAGCCCTCTGAGGTCATGCGTACCTGGTCCATGTCGCCAAACACCTGGGGTGGCCAGAGAGCTCCAGTGAGTTGCTAGCCAGCACTATGGTGGGGAGGGAAGAGACTGGCCAGGGAGGAGAGTAGTTAGAGGTGGTGGAGAAGGGAGCAACCTTTCCAGGGAGAGGTCTTATCATGATAACAGTGAAAATATGAATGGCTGTTGTGAAAGTCTGGTTGCTCCTCTATGAGTTAAACATAGGATTAGCACATGACCCAGTAATTCTACTCCTGGGTATATACCCAAGAGAACTGAAAACAGGAATCCCAACAAAGACTTGTAGCAGAATGTTTGTAGCAACATCATTCACAATAGTGATATGTGCAACTATCACTATCTAATTCCAGAACGTTTGTATCACCCAAAAAGAAACTCTGTACCTTTTAAGCAGTCACTCCTCATTTCCCCCTCCCAAATGTCCATCAACTGAATAAAGTGTGGTATATAGACACCATGGAATATTATTCAACCTTAAAAAAGGAACGCAAGCCGGGCTCGGTGGCTCAGCCTGTAATCCCACGCCTTGGGAGGCTGAGGTGAGTGGATTGCCCGAGCCCGTGGGTTCGAGACCTGCCTGGGCAACTTGGTGAGACCTTATCTCTACAATAAGTCAAAAAAATTAGCTGGGTGTGGTAGCACACGCCTGTAGTTCCAGCTACTTGGAAGGCTGAGGCAGAAGGATCGCAGGAGCCCAGCAGGTCAAGGCTGCGGTGGCCGGAAGTGGCCACCGCACTCCATTCTGGGCGACAGAGTGAGACTCCAACTCAAAAAAAAAAAAAAGAAAAGAAAAGGAATGCAGTGCTGATCCACACTACAACATAGGTGAGCCTCGAAATATTATGCTAAATGAAAAAAGTCAGCCACAAATGGCCTCATATTGCATGATTCCGTTGACGTGAAATACCATATGCAGAACAGGCAAACGCATAGAGACAAAGCAGGTTAGTGGCTGCCAGGACTTAAAGGGAGGGGGAAATGAGGAGTGACTGCTTAAAAGGTATAGAGTTTCTTTTTGGGTGATACAAACGTTCTGGAAATAGATAGTGATAGTTGCACATTGTGAATGCACCAAATACCACTGAGTTGTACCATTTTAAATGGTCATTTTTGCTGTGTTTATTTCCCACAATAATAAAAAAATATGGAGACCTTTTATTGAGCACTTACTACATCCTAGGTTTCACGTGTTATGCTTTTTAATAATATCTATGTGTTGGGGTGATATTGTTATCTCCAAAGTCCTTACCATGGCCTTCAAGACTTATGAGAGTTGATACTCTCCCTTCAACGGCTCCTTATTGCCCTTCCCTTCCAATGGTGTACTCCACTCTAGCCTCAGGGCCTTTGCATGTGTCTTATCCCCTTGATATTCACTCTCTCATATCACTTACTTCTCTGTTCATGTCACCTCTTCTGAGAAGCCTTGCCTGACCACTCACCCCTTGCTAGTGTCTAACTAGCCCCTTATCTAGTGGTTGTTTTCTTTATTGCACCTATTAGCCACGTGAAATATAATTGTATTTGCTTATTTTCCATCTCCCCTTCTCCACTATGGATATCACTATAGGCAGGGAATTTGTCTAATTCTTTCCTTTATCTCCAGAACAGTGCCTTCCTGGCCTATAGTAGTTGCTCGCTAAGTATCTGTTGAATAAACTAGCCTGCATTTTGCAGATATGGTAGAGCACAGGGTTCACAGCACAATGTCTAGAACCTGGATAAGACTGCAATGTAATCTTTCTGTGTCTCTGTTTCATCATCTGTAAAATGAACTCCTGCCTTGTGGGGTTCTTATGAGGATTAAATGAGTTAATATAGGTAAAGAAAAGGGTCTGGAACATATGGAGTGCATCTTAAGTGTGAGCCATTTTTTCTTTTTTGAGTCAGAGTCTCACTCTGTTGCCCAGGCTGGAGTGCAGTGGCACGGTCACGGTCACTGCAGCCTTGACCTGCTGGGCACAGGTGATCCTTCTGCCTCAGTCTTCCAAGTAGCTGGAACCACAGGCCTGTGCCACCACGCCTGCTAATTTTTTGATTTATTGTAGAGACAAGTTCTCGTCAAGTTGCCCAGGTTGGTCTCAAATGCAATCCTCTCGCCTCGGCCTCCCAAAGTGCTGGGATTATAGGCGTGAGCCACTGTGCCCGGCTATAAGCCATTATTAATGCAGGTAAAGAAATAGCAGCTCAGAGAAGTCACATGCCCAAGTTCACTCAGCTTCAATGCTAAGACTGTGGCTCTGGACTGGACTGCAGATCATAATCATCAGCCTCTCCTTTAGCTGGCTCAACACTCTGGGCCTCAAGGCTACTTAGCTGTCACCTGTTTTTCCTACAGAACAGCTCCCCCATTTCCTGTGTGACCTTAGGCAGTCTATGTGAACTCTCTGAACCTTCGAATTCTTGTTCCTTCACTAGTAAAATGAGTGACTCTACCCAGAGTGAGGATCAAATGAGATAACAAGACCCTAGGTTAGAGGTTTCTCTTCCCTCTCTTCTTCTCCTTCAATCCCACCCTGGGATGCCACACACCGAATGTCCAGGTACTGTCATTGGTCATTGTAGACTCTGTGCCTATGGGAGTCAGCTCAGTGAGATCAGTGACAGATGCCAGCCTCAGTCACTGCCTCCAACCTGCCTTGCCCTGACATGCCTGCTGGGTTTTGTGTGCCCAACGGCCTCTCCCCTAACTGGCTCAGCCAGCCCACCCTGGGCTCTGGGCTCTTGGCACACAGCTATTCGTGGCTCAACACTTCAGGCCTCAGGGCTATTCAGCTCTCATCAGGACCACTGGGACCCAGGTGAGCTTAGGGCTCCCTTGGTCGTTCTGCCAAGTCTAGCACCCACGAGTATCTCAGGGCCCTCTGGGGAAGGGCTTTAAGCATTCTGTTTCCACTCCAAGTCTCCAGACACCTGTTTGAGCTCCTGGCCTCTGCCAGGCCCCAGGTGATAGTTGGGGGTGTAGAAGAAATAGATCAAGGCATACTCTTGACCTCCTTAGCTGTAGAAGAAGTGGGTTCTGAGAGGACAGAGAAAGATACCCACAAAACCTGCTCAGAGGAGGGCACCCTGGAGGGTAACTTTAAGGAAGAGAGCAAATCAGACATGTAAAAACAAACAAGGGCCTGCACTGTGGGGGGGGGGCCTAGCGGTGGTTCACTCTGGCTGGTTCTTTCAGGAGGCCAGGGGTGGCAGGAGGTGAGGCTGGGGCGTGGCACAGCCCAGCCCTTGGCAGGTCCTGAAAGCTGGCAGAGGATCTTGGCTTCTTCCTGAAAATGCTGGGGAGTCACGGAAGGGTTTTAAGCAAGGAGAATCATGGTCAGATTTGCATCACAGGAAGCTCACTCTGGCTGCTGCATGGACAGATGGTGGATGAAGACAGCAAGCCCAGGCCACAGAGCCCCGGGAGGAGACATTTACTGGGTACTCTCTCAGTGGAGGGGTCAATGGTTAGAAGTGCAGCCATAGGCCACTTCCAACTGTGTGTACTTGGGTGGGTGGCTTAACTTCTCTGTGCCTTAGTTTTCTTATCTGCAAAATGAGGGTACCACTCATGCCTACTCAACATAGGGCTGTGTAAGGACTGAGATGGAATATCAGTGATGTAGTAGGCCCAGTGCCAGAAGCACGGAGAGCATTATGGATACTGTAGCTATTATTATTACTAGCAATAATTCTGAAAGGGGGTTTAGCTGTTAATTTTTTCATGTGGTGCACTGGTAGATATTCTTAGCAGTGTCCTGCAGATGAGGAAACTGAATATTGGAGCTGTCAAATGACTTATTAAGGAGATGAGCCCAGGCTGGGTGGACTTCTGGCCCCTGATTTTTCTACAGCCGGTGGAGGGGCAAGGGAAAATGGGAGGCAGGAGGTGGAGGGGTGCGGTATGGGTGGAGGCTTGAGGCTTGGTCTTGGGTTCCTTAAGGGTGATGTGTCCTCTGGGCACTATGGGCCAATTCTCCCCTGTCTGCGAAAGCCGGCAGTCAGGCTCAGGGTCTTAGGCCTCTACTAAGGCATATTCTTGACCTCCTTAGCTGCCTAACCCTGCCTGTCCTTCAGGACCCCTGGGTCCCCTTCCCAGTTCTGCTGGTACCCCTTACTGCCCCCAACCACTCCCGAAGCAGGGCTCAAGAGCCCAGTGGGTGAATGTGGGTGTGTTCTGTGTGACCAGGCAGAGAGGCCTTCTCCTGGGACCCACCATATTCCCAACACCCACCCCCACCAGCAGCTGCTTCCACACGAGATCGCGACATTCCTTCCCTCCTCAGATGAGGTGCTACCTCCTGATGGGGGTGGCCAAGGCCCTGACATGGGCTAGGAGTTGGAAGAAGGCCTGTGCTCCCAGCCCTGGCTGCCAGGCGCCCAGGCAGGGTCCTACCTCCTGGGATTGCTACATCGTCTGGCGCCTGACTCGAGGCAGCAGAGTGCTATGGTGAAGAGCCAGCCCCCCTCAGTCCCAGCTCCCAAACCTCCTCCCCATGTGGCCTTGACCCCACTGATCCTCAGCTTCCTCCTCTGTAAAATGGGGACACTTATAGTCCCTTTTAAAAAGCTTGTTGTGAAGCCGGGCTAGGTGGCTCAGCCTGTAATCTCGCGCTTTGGGAGGCTGAGGTGAGTGGATTGTCTGAGCCCGCGGGTTCAAGACCCCCCTGGGCAACTTGGTGAGACCTCATCTCTACAATAAATAAAAAAATCAGCCAGGCATGGTAGCGCGTGTCTGTAATTCTGGCTACTTGGAAGGCTGAGGCGGAAGGATCGCCGGAGTCCAGTGAGTCGAGGCTGCAGTGGCCGGGAGCAGCCACTGCACTCCAGTCTGGGCAACAGAGTGACTCTCCAACTAAAAATAAATAAATAAATAAAAAGCTTGTGAGTCTAAAAGAGTCGATGCATGCAAAGCCCTGGCATGGAGCCTGGCACAGAACAGCTGCTTCCTAAGTGCTATTAAAATAGCTGTTGATGCCCCTCCCCCATATCTGCTCACCATTTTCTACCTCTCTTTGTTTTCACCCCATCCCTACCTTACAGAGAAGAAAGCTCAGCATCAGAGAAGACTAGGGGCTTACCCAGGGTCACACAGCACTGCCTGACTCCATACCTCAGTTTACATTGTCCCTCCCAGGGCTAGCCACAATCACCAGGAAAGGCTTCTCCCCCAGCAATGGGTCTGTAGAGACAAGTCTGTACAGAGGGGCTCTGGGCTGGGCTCTGGGGGCATAAGAACCTGGGAAAGTCTCTGCTTCAGCCCCCATCCCCCTCCTATTCCCCACAGCCTTGCTCGGCATGCCCCTGCTGCAGAAGCCCCCAGAGATGTGGGTGGTTTGTGCTTTATCTTTAATTTTAATTTTAATTTTTTTTGAGTTGGAGTCTCACTCTGTCACCCAGACTGGAGGGCAGTGGCCGCTCCCGGCCACTGCAGCCTCGACCTGCTGGGCTCTGGCGATCCTTCCAAGTAGCTGGAACTATGGGCGTGCGCTACCACGCCTGGCTAATTTTTTTAATTTATTGTAGAGATGAGGTCTCGCCAAGTTGCCCAGGCGGGTCTGGAACCCGCGGGCTCAGGCAATCCACTCACCTCAGCCTCCTAAGGCACGGGATTACAGGCTGAGCCACTGAGCCCGGCTGGTTTGTGCTTTAAAAGTTCCCTAGACACCTGTAAGGAAATCCCACAACGAGAAGAAAGTTTACTCGAGATTCTTCTGAAGAGAGATGAGTAAATCAGGTTAGAACTGGGAGAGGGTATTAAAGCTGTGAAATGTTCTAGCAACTGAACCGGCAAAAATTGTTTCATCATGTGGTTTAGTCGGCCCTCTTCTCTTTGTGTGTTTTTTTTTTTTTTTTTTTGAGTTGGAGTGTGCCACTGCACTCCACCCAGGCTGGAGTGCAGTGGCACACTCATGGCCACCCCAGCGTCAACTTGCTAGGCTCCAGCAATCCTTCCACCTGAGCCTTCCAAGTGGCCAGAACTACAGGCCACTGAGTCACTGAGCCTGGCCCCTGCCCTCTTTTCTTACCACTACAGCAGCCTTGTTGTGAGGCAGTTTCCCCAGGCTCCTGCAGGTAAAGACCTCCCCTAGAGCACACTACCAGTCAGACACCTTCTCTGATGCCCATGGGCAACCCAAACTCAATCAAGCCGAGACCGGATCCGGCAGACCTGTGTCCACCTACCCTCTTGCCCAGCCTGGATCTCTGAAACTCCTTCTTCTCCTGGGCAACCTGTCAGTTCTCTTGTTCTTCTCCTAAATATCTCCTGCTTCTGTCCCCTGCTCTTCAATCCAAGGCCACAGCCCTAGTTCAGAACACACTACCTGCTGACTGGATAACAAAGCAGCTTCCTCTCTGTTGTCTTAATCTTTCCAATCTTCCTCTTTGGTAATTTGTTACTCTCTTGCTCCACAAGCCTCTATAGCGCCCTAATACCTCCATATATTCTCAACTGGGGGCCACGCCTCAGAATTACCTGGGGTGCACCTAAAAAATGCAGATGCCTAGGCCCTGCTCCACCCCTGTGATTCCAATTCTATCTGACTCCCCGGGTCTTTTGGATGTCCACTAAAGTCTTCAGGAGTCTCCAAACTCCTCAGGCTCTCTCTGTCTAGGAAATGGGAGCAGCCTCAGCCTGACTCTGATGGGCCTCCGTGTTCAGGTCCATGCAGTGGGGAAGGAGCACGGCAGCCTTGGGATGTTGGTATGAGGCCTGTGTCAAACTCTGCATGTAAGTGCTGGGCTTTGTCTTGTATGCCCCAGCCAAAGGGAGTGTTGGAACAAGATCCTCCCTGCAGAGAGACCTGGTGGGGCTTGGCCTGGCCTGGCCTTCTTGTCGTGCAGAGGGAGGATGCCCTCACTATGCAGCCCTTGCCTGCTAAGGAGCCTGTTTCTAATTACACCCACAGGCGGAAACTCCTAGAGCGGAGGCAAAGCAACACCTAACCCCCCGGGACCTCCCTGGCCTGGAACATCTGGGCCAGCCCAGGATACCACCGCCTGCCTGCTCTAGTCCCCTTGGCCAGGCTCCCACATGCCTCAGCCCTTCCTCCGTTCCTCCAGACCCTGGTCAGCAGCTGACTGAAGAGCCCCTTCCCATCCCTTGATGCATTTAGAAAGTGAGCCACCAGCACCCTTTTACAGATGGGGAAACTGAGGTAGAGGTGGAATTCTCAGTCGCATTCCAAGAACACACAGCAAAAAGCAGGTTCCCAGAGTCTCTGGTGTCATGCCTTGGTGTCATGTGGTTACCTGTCTGTCCATCCCAACCTCTTAGGAGCAGCCCATCAGAAATCCCAGGGAAGCTGTGAGGTTCCCCTCCTACCCGCAATCTGGAGACAGCACTTCCTTAGATGGAAACTAAAAATCCAGTTTAGGAGAGGTCTTGCTATAAAAACGAAACGAAAACACGTTGAGCAAAGGCAAAGAGCTGGCAGAGGAGACCAACAGAGTCCTTGGGGTGAGCTGCCCCATACCCATGAAAGTATTGGGCCAGGGGCAGAAAGCTGGAGGAGGGGTCAACTTAACCCTTTAGGGCCCTAGATCGACTTCAGTCCCAGGCTGGCCCTCCTAAAGGCTCATCCTCCACCCCAGGGAACATAAGCCTGGCCTGGAGAGGAAGGAGGGGTTGTTATGGGGGAGGGAGCGGGTGATAATGAAAACAGCTCTCTCTGTAGAGCCAGCAGGAGTCTGGCTGAGCTAAGGAATGCAGAGTAAATTCACCCATCACTTGATTTTTATTTTTCCCAGCTGGCTGAAGTGGTGCTGGGTGGGAGGTGTCTGGGGGAGGATTGTGCTGAGTCCCCCAGCTGCTTCATCCTCCAAACTCTGGGTTGTGCCTCCCCACCTCACCAGCCCCAGCTGGTCCCGGGACAACTAAACGCAGCCCCCTACAACCCCTCCCCCCACCTAGCAAGTGTTTGGCTGACTCACTACATAAACAGGGTGTTGGGTTTTCTTTGCTTTGCTTTTTCTTTGCTTTGTTTTGAATGTGAGGCCTCCCCCATAAGCTCTACAGCCCTCTGCACACTTCGAGGATGCCCAAGACCAAATATTCCTTCCAGTCAGAGATCCCAGAAGTGACAAAGTGCTGATCAAGTTATCTGGAATTTTCTGCTCACTTGTTTTCCTACCTGAGCCAGATCAGGGAATTCTAGAGGGCCCCATATGGAAGGAAGGTTGGGGGAAATGTTGTTTTTCAGATGAGGGAACTGAAGCCCAGAGACAGGCAAGATTTGCCCACGATCACACAGCAAAAGAAGAGCCGAAGAAGGTCATAACCTAGGTTTTTTGATTTATAACCCAGCTGCATTTCTGTACACCCCAGTTTCCCCATCTGTAAAATAGAAACTACTCAGCCGGGCTCGGTGGCTCAGCCTGTAATCCTGCGCTTTGGGAGGCTGAGGTGAGTGGATTGCCTGAGTCCGCGGGTTCGAGACCCGCCTGGGCAACTTGGCGAGACCTTGTCTCTACAATAAATAAAAAAATTAGCTGGGTGTGGCAGCG
>CAUYQG010028989.1:0-13814 GCA_963574415.1 Tarsius wallacei
CTCACAAAGACCTGGACACTAAACAGCATGATGCTAAGTGACTCCTGGGTCAACATAGAAATCAAAACAGAGATTAAAAAATACCTCAAAACAAATGAAAATGAAGAAACACCTTACCAAAATCTCTGGGATGCCATGAAAGCAAAAGTAAGAGGGGAATTCATATCTCTACAAATACACATGAAGAAAATGGAAAGATCACAAGTTAACAGCCTAACAAGTCACCTAAGGAAGCCAGAAAAGCAAGACCACCAAAACCCTAACTTCAGTAGAAGAATCCAGATCACCCAAATAAAAGCCCAAATTCGGGACATAGAAGACAAAAAGATAATACAAAAAATCAGTGAAACAAAAATCTAGTTCTTTGAAAGGATAAACAAAATTAATATTCCCCTAGCTAGATTGACCAAGAAAAAGAGAGAAAAAGTCCAAATAAACACAATCAGAAACACAAAAGATGAAGTCACATCTGACCCAGAAGAAATACAAAAGATTACCAGATTTACTATGTACACTTGTATGGAAACAAACTTGAAAACATGAAGGAAATTGAGAACTTTCTGTCATCTCACAACCTCCCCAGGTTGAAACAAGAAGAAATTGAGACCCTAAATAGACCAATAACAATCCAGGAAATTGACTACATCATAAGAAAACTACCTACAAAAAAAAAAAAGCCCTGGACCGGGGATGGCTTTCAAGCAAAATTCTACAAGACACACAAGGAAGAACTGATATCAATCCTATTGAAAGTATTCCAGGTGATTGAGAAAGATGGAACTATTCCCAAATCATTTTATGAAGCTAACATCACATTTATACCCAAGCCAGGTAAAGACCCAGCAAAGAAAGAGAACTACAGGCCAATATCTTTGATGAATATAGATGCTAAAATTTTCAACAAGATCCTAGCAAACCAGATTCAGCAACGCATCTCAAAAATCATCCATCACGACCAAGTAGGCTTCATCCCCAGGATGCAAGGCTGGTTCAACATTCGTTATACCAAAAATGTAATTAAATACATCAACAGATATAAAAACAGAAACCACATGATTATATCATCGGATGCAGAAAAAGCTTTTGATAATATCCAGCACCACTTCTTGATAAAAACCCTTGAACATCTAAGCATATGTGGAACATACCTCAAAATAGTAAGAGCCATCTACGAAAAACCCACAGCCAGCATACTCCTAAACAGACAAAAATTGGAGCCATTTCCCCTGAAAACTGGAATAAGATAAGGA
This sequence comes from Tarsius wallacei, assembly GCA_963574415.1. NCBI lineage: Eukaryota > Metazoa > Chordata > Mammalia > Primates > Tarsiidae > Tarsius > Tarsius wallacei. The sequence goes on from CAUYQG010028989.1 coordinate 1,251, forward strand.
TGCCCACTCTCACCCCTGCTGTTCAACAAAATTTTAGAAGTCCTAGCTAGAGCAATCAGAGAATAAAAGGTGATCAGGGGTATCCAAATAGGAAAATAAGTCAAGTTATCACTCTTTGCAGATGACATGATTGTACACCTTGTAAACCCAAGAGAATCTGTCAAAAACCTCCTTGCATTGATAAAGAACTTTGGCAAAGTCTCAGGGTATAATATAAATGTGCAAAAGACAATCGCATTTCTATATACCAATAATAAACAAACAGAAACCCAAATTGAAAACACAATTCCATTCACAATAGCCACAAAAAAAAAAGAAAAAAGAAATACCTTAACATTTTCCTAACCAGAGATGTGAAAGGCCTTTACAATGAAAACTACAAAACACTGCTCAAAGAAACCAAAGATGACATAAACAAGTGGAAAAACATCCCATGATCATGGATTGGAAGAATCAACATTGTTAAGATGTCCATTTTCCCTAAGGCAATCTACAGATTTAATGCAATACCCATCAAATTACCAGCAACATTCTTTTCAAACCTAGAAAAAACAATACAGGAATTCAAATGGAAACGTAAACAACCAAGAATAGCCAAAACAATCTTAAGCAAAAAAACAAAGCAGGAGGTATCACACTCCCAGACTTTAAACTTAATTACAAAGCTGCAATAATCAAAACAGCCTGGTATTGGTACAAGAACAGGCATATAGACCAATGGAATAGAATTGAGATTCCAACAGCAAAACCTCAATTTCTCAACCAACTCATCTTTGACAGCCTTCACCATCCACTTCTGGGGAGAGGAGAACCTGTTCAGTAAATGGTGTTGGGAAAACTGGTTGACCACATGCAGAAGGTTGAAACAGGACCCCTACCTATCCCCATACACAAAAATTAACTTTAAATGGATCAGAGACCTACATGTAAAACCTCAAACTATAGAAAATGCAGGAGACACTCTTATGGAAGTTGGAACTGGCATCCAATTCCTGAGCAAAACGCAAAATGCACAGGCCTTAAGAGATAAGATAGACAAGTGGGACCTCATTAAACTGACCAGCTTCTGCAAAGCCAAAGATACCATCAAAAAAATTGGAGCCATTTCCCAATACAAAAAATCAGTGAAACAAAAAACTAGTTCTTTGAAAGGAAAAACAAAATTAATATTCCCCGAGCTAGACTGACCAAGAAAAAGAGAGAAAAAGTCCAAATAAACACAATCAGAAACACAAAAGATGAAGTCCACATGCAGAAGGTTGAAACAGGACCCCTACCTATCCCCTGGGAAAATATATTTGCGAATTCCATATCTGACAAAGGCCTAACATCAAGGATCTACAAGGAACTCAAACATGCTGAAAAGAAAAAAACAAACAGCTCCATTACAAAGTGGGCAAAAGATATGAATAGATACTTCTTAAAAGAAGACATATGAGCAGCCAACAGATACATGAAAAAATGTTCAGCCTCGCTAGTCATCAAGGAGATGCATATTAAAACTACACTGAGATACCACCTAACTCCAGTCAGAATGGCCACCATCAATAACTCAAAAAATAACCAATGTTGGAAACGATATGGCGAAAATGGAACACTTTACACTGTTGATGGGAGTATAAACTAGTACAGCCTCTGTGGAAATCAGTGTGGCGATTCCTAAAAGTTCTAAAAATTGACCTTTCATATGACTCCGCAATCTCCCTATTGGGAATACACCCGGAAAAACCCAAATCACTCTATAAAAAAGCTACCTGCACACGTATGTTTATCACAGCATTGTTCACAATAGCAAGGACATGGAACCAACCATGCTGCCCATCAAAAGAATACCGGATTTAAAAAAATGCGGCACATATACACAATGGAATATTACACAGTCATAAAGAAGAACAGAGTCACAAACTTTGCAGCAACCTGGATGGAATTAGAGTTTATAATACTGAGTGATCTTTCACAGAAACAAAGATGTGAGTATCACATGTTCTCACTCATAAGTGGACCTTGAATAACTACCGTAATACTATAAGAAAAGGAATGACTGTAGCGGGAAACTGTGGGGGGAGGAGGAAGAGGTGGGATTGATTAGTCAATATCTGCCTGGGGAAGGGGGGACGCACCTCATCAACAAGGGTACCTGTACAATGGATACTTGTATACCTAACCCTGAATTTTACCCTACAAGTTTTAAATAAAACCTAAAAAATATGAGGTGTCAGAGAGCTTCTTCATCCCTTTTGCCATATGAGGACACAACAAAGTTGCCTTCTCTTTACCCAGAAGTAGGCCTTTGGTTCACAAAAATCTGTTGTTGCCTTGATCTTGGACTCATCATCCTTCATAACTGAGAAATATTGTTTAAACCACCCAATCAGTTCCATTCTGTGATAGTAGCACAAATGAACTAAGACAAGAAATAAATAAATAAAACTCATCAAGGCATGATTTTTGTCCCCCAAATTCGATATGTTGAAATCTTATTTCCTAGTACCTCAGAATATGACATTGTTTGGATATAGCATTGTTTCAAATGTAATTTGTTAGTGTAGAACTCTAATCTTACAGGCATCTTTATAAAAATGGAAAATTTGAAAGAAAACTGACACATCCAGAGAGAACACCTTGTGAATATGAAAGCAAAGATCTGGGTGATGTATTTACAAGCCAAAGATCACTAATGGTTGCTAGCAAACCACTAGATGCCATGGGTGGGTGAGGCATGAAACAGACTCCTTCTTAGCTTACTCAGAGGAGACAAACTGGTGACACCTTGTTCTCATATTTCTAGCTTCCGGAACTATGAGACAATAAATCTCTCTTTAAGTCATCCAGCTTGTAGTACCTTATTATGGCTGTTTCAGTGAGAAGAAACAATACTTACTCTTATAATTTACGGTTGCTTTTTAGCTGAATCTGGGCAAGAATATGAAGTTACAAGTCAAGAAAAAATGTTTAATTTCTTATGCTACGTGATGTGAGATATATCATTATCAATGAGATAAAATCAAGTTACCTCACAAGTAGATTAATTTAGGTGGAAATTAATATTTGATGTTTTTGAACATCAAGCACTTTTAGTGATCTATCTGTTGACATTTTAAAGGAAATTAATGCACTTTATTGGTAATTTTAATGAATAATTTTATTTCTGACTAAAGTTTAAGTGAAAAAAAAACCTACGTTTATTTATCTATGTCTGAGAAAAGTATTCCACATTGGATCATTCAATTCCTTTATACACACTATGTGCCCAAATTGTGTACACAGTAGAAGAGAGAAAATGATTTTTCTCTGCAGTGCTAGACATCAAAATGGAAGTATATAAAATGATGCCTAAAATTATATTATTCCACTAGAATATTAAAATAGAAATCTAATTTCCTCTGAGAATTATATGTATTTGATCAATAGATATTAAATCAGCAACCCTTCCCTACATAACTGGCTTTCCATTTAAAAAAAAAAAAAGAAAACATTTTCAAAAGAGCTAAAGAAGCATTCTTAGTTTTTAAAACTGTTTTCATTAAAAACAATAGTCACAGAAACATTGTATTTTAAAGTTGCATCAACTATTTGGTATGCAATATTTTCGTTTTAAATATTTCCTATGGCACAGACTTGGCTGTTCCCATGCTGGGGATTAGTACCTCTCAGCTGAAGTTTTATACAAATCTAGAGAAGATTTAAGTACATTAAAAAGCCTTCAAGATATCTTTTCTACAATAAAATTTAAGTATTATTTCCTTTAGGGATTGCCTTGTGTCATTCTCATTTGGTTCTTTTCTGTACTCCTGCTTTATAAATAGCACACATTTTGCACAGTTGCATAGCAATGAGAAGCAGAAAGAGTGGACTTCCTCGAAAGTCTCTGAAGACCAATTTGAAATATTTAATAAGGCCTTTTAATACCAAGCAAATACTCTCTGAGACTACAAATTGTTATGCATGACTTGCCAGGGTTCACAGCTCTGTTAAAATCTCAAGAGATTCAATGTTGAACAAGAACTTTGAACAAAAATAAGCTGAAGATTTATGAAAGCCTAGAGTACCTCTCCGAAGGAATCTCTTAGGGCTTAATTCTCAGAAGATTTTTCCAGAAACTGTAAAAAAAGCAATAGTAATCAAGATACAACTTAAATTTCATTCTACACAGGAGGACTGTAATTTCACCAATACAGTAATAACACTGCATTCTAGTCATGCTTTAATTTGATAAAGCTTTGAGCATTCACTCAATGGTCATTGGATTTTTTTTAAAAAAGTATTTCTGCAAGAAGGCTTATGAAACATCTGTGCTGGGCACCAAAACAAAATTCACTACTCTGTGTTTTAACTATATAATTAAAAATCAGGCCTATTGTTAATTTCTGTGTCATTTCAATAAAATTCTCTTCATGAAACTACCTAACATAAAATGTTATATTTTCATGTAAATTTACTATATTCTATTTCTTAAATGGAAAAAAATAAAAATTACAGATATAATATGTACTGACAATAAGTATTGATATGCCCATACATGTATATGTATTGATATATGTACAAACATATATAATATGTATCGATATGAATATGTCAGTGATGTGGAAAGCCCTTTGTTATAAACTATTTCATTTAATAATGAAATTAGTCTATTGAGAAAATTACATTTTATGCCATTTTTCATATATTGACATTGAGGTTCAAATTATACAGTCAACAATTGAAGAAGACTGAATTCAAGCTCTGAACTATCTACTTTAATATGTGACTTTCCCCATGTACTCTAAATATATATGACATATATAATATATAGATGTAGTTTTACATATGTCTATATATAATATATGCATTTCTCAGATAAAATTATTACTTGACTTGCCCTACTCTGCTTGCAGAAACCTAATACCTGTCATTGACATTGATTACCTTTCCTTAGCAACTGAACAATAGGAAGTAGCAGAGGAAAATTGGAAAACAAGAGAAGACAATCTCTTTCTTTTTCTGTCTCTCTGTCTCTCTCTCCATCCCTCTGTCCCTCCCACCCTACTTCTGCTTTGAGTGTTGTCTCTTGCAATTACTGTGATCCTCTGATGGTTCCAGCTCCCTCTCAGTTGCCTCTTCCATGGTCCTTTTATAAGATCCAGCATCTGGGATCAGCTAATACCTCCTCTCCCAGTCTTAGAAGAATTAAACTTTTTACTGATGGTCTTACAGTCCACTATCTGACTTTTCAGTTTCCCCACTTTTGTAATCTGTTCCCCTCAATTCCCTCTTAATGTAACTGGCAATGAATTTTTTTTTTTCTGATACAAAATGTACAGATTTCTCCCCAATGTTCCTTCATCTCTTTTTAAAAAAGCATTGACTAAACACTATTAAACATAAAGATTGGGTTCTATAGTTGATTCGAATATAGTTAGCACAAGTTATATAGTCTTTGTCTGAAATGCTTGGGAGCGAAAGTGTTTCAGATTTCAGAATTGTTTTCAGAGTTTGAAATATTTACCTATACATAATGTGATATCTTGAGGATGGACACAAACCTAAACAGAAAATTCATTATGCTTTATATAACTCTTATACCCACAGACAGAAAGTAATCTAGTATGCTATTTTAAATGATTTTATGCATGAAACAAAGTTTGTGTGCACTGGATTACCAGAAGGCAAATGTGTTACTATCTTAGCCATCATTGTAGACAATCTGTGGTAGTTTGGCATCGACATCATTCCTGACTCTGAATTTGCATACTACTCATAAGTTATTATTTTCTACACATAAATACTTAACAAAAAATAGAGCATACCATTAATACAGTAAAAAAAATGTATTGTGGATAACTAAGCAGCATAGTACGATCACCATAATACCTATATCAACTGCTTAACATTAAGTTAAAAGGTTTACTGTATACTGTATTTTTTTCAGGTGAGAAGGAACATCAGAAACAGTTGAATGACTCAGTAGGAAGTAGGTTCTCCAGGGAAAATGAGGCATTCTGCTGGATGGTTATTTAAAATGATTCCTTCAAGGCAACCCCCTCGGGTACCCTCCCACTGTGAGAGCTTTTTTTGCCCTCTCAATAAATCCTGCTTTGAAAAAAAAAAATGATTCCTTCAGAGTCACTTGCCTCATTAACAATCCTTTTGTTCCTAGAAATCTCTCTTTGATGTTATAAACTGACATGATTATTGTTCTGTAATCAATGAGAGAATCACACTTGTCATCTTTATGTACTTTTTCTGCAATTCTAACAACCACCTTCATTGTCATGCCATTGTTCAAAAAGTTTCAGATATTAAAGAATTTTGCATTTCAGATTTTTGGATTAAGGATGACCAATGTGTTTTATCTATCTATCTATCTATCTATCTATCTATCTGTCTATCTATCTATCTACTTATCTATCTATCTGAGATAAAATCTCAATCAGTTGCCCAGGTTGGTCTTGCACTTCAGGTCTCAAGTGATTTTCCATCCTCAGCTTCCAAAAGTTGGGATTTACAGGTGTGACACATCATGCCTGGCCCCAGCCTGTACTTTTCATTGACAATCTAGGTGGTCTTTACATTCAACAACTTGAATTAATTAATCAGCATATTATTGGTATCCGATTAATACATCATCTGGTGAGTTGTTCACTGTTTGCAAAATGAAAGAAAATTTTTGTAAGAGAAAGTTTTATGATGAGAAAGTATATACATAGGATGTTTAGTAATTCAAATGTTTGTCAAAGTATTCTACCAGATAATTTTCTTTTCAATGTGTGAAATATTTTAGTAATAGTTTCTTGAGAAAAGTTTTTGTAAAATGTATTTAAAGTAATGATTCTATTGTAAAAAATATTGCATTTTAATACTGATTGTTATGAAACAGCTATTCTGTCACAATTAAGCATTCTTCATTTAACGTTTGTCATAATTCAGTCCACTTCATTGTTGCTGAGTTTGTCAATTAAAAAAATCATTGCATTAATTTTCAATCTGTGAAGAAATTTCCGTTTAAAAAATAAAACTTATTGTCAAGTTCAGCATTTTCTAGATTAATATAGTTTTGACTGAATTCTTATTCAATAATAACAATAACAAAAGTTGAGCAAAACTAAAATCCAAATAAAAACAATAATATAAAATGAGTACCACAAAGGAAAGAGTGAGGAATGTTTTGTCCTTGTTTTTTTCACAAAAGTTGTCAATATTTCAAAGTAGTTTAATAAAAGGTTGTATAATCTCATAACATGTATTCATAACATATATACTATATGTAACATATAGTTGTATTCACACAAATATATATATGTATTTTTTTATATTGCTGTGTGTGTACACAAACCAAATATATACATGAAATTTGCATTGAATTATTGGATTCAATCCCTGAGGAAATACTCCAGTTTATTTATTTATTTTTAATCAATTAGATGGAATATAATTTATAAATATTATAATAACACAATCTATATCTATTTAAAACCCCCAAAATAAGATAAAGTGAAGCATACAGATGCAATTTAACACCTCCTTACTTAAATCTCATGTGTATTCCCACTAGATCCACTATTCAAGGGCAGCCACTCTGTCTCACTTGTTCATTTACTAAAATTTAAATGTTCTGATTTTATCACATTTGAAAAGGAGCATTGGCATACTGTTGTGAAAGATGAAGGAAGTACTTAATCTAAATTACTCCCATATCTTTCCTTACCATACAACTTTAATTACATTATTTTTTCTTCATTTGTTTACAGTTTTTTTTCCTCTTTTAATTTTTATTTTAAAATTGTGGGGTACAATTCAGAGTTAGGTATACAAATATTCATTGTGCAGGTACACTTATTGATGAGGTATGCCCACCCTTCCCCAGGCAGATATCGACTACTGTCAGTCTAATTACATTATTAATTTTAGTTATGCTAGTATTACTTGTATCATGATGGGTAAAATGGTTAAATCCTTATTTCTTGCTTTATTAATTTTAAGCAGCAAATATCATGGTTCTATTGATTTCTGTAAAAACAAAAGGAATTCATTTTTCTTTCACTCTTGATTTTGGTCAGTTATGTATTTAGGTCATTTTAGTGAACAATGTTATATTATGTTCTTCCTTTATGAAAACTGACCTCTGTGTTGTATCTGTGGTTTAATTTGAGAAGCTGAACACACAAATGGCCAATGGTTAAACTGCTTACAGAAATAAGAATTTGTCCCACAATCTGTACCAATGAACTCCGGAAACTTACCCATTATCTATAACCAGCCTAAGAACTAAACTACTATCAATAAAACAGATTTATAGGAAGTCAGATCACTCCGGCTGACATCCAGAAAACCAAGCAATAACTCATGTAACAATTAGCCACACGTGGCCCAGACTAGATTAGTAATTACCAGGTGTCTTAATTTTTATCTTGTTTCTAATTTAAGGCCAATCAGGGAAGGCCAAATATGCATCCCTAACCACACAGAGTTGCCAGCTTCTAGTTAATTCCAACTACAAGTTTCCCATGTCAATAGCTTCCAGTGAGAGCATACCTGAAACCATCCCTGTTTCTTACTACAAAACTTTCCCAATTCTCTGGCTACCTTTGAGTCTCCTCTGAACTACAAGTTATGGTGGCTGACCTCCTTGTTATAGTAAGCTGGAAATAAAGTCTTTGTTGTGATTTGGTTGGTCTTCATTTATTTTCACAGATTATACAAAAATCAAAAAGTAATACTCACCATTTGATTATGTAAATATTATTATCTAAAAATGTAATGTGCTTTGAAAAAATTTTAAAAATACAAATGCCAGTATTTTTAAGCTTTTACCACCAGAACGAGAATGTTCAAAGTGCCAAACTAAACATTTTTCAGAATGTTTAAATTTTTATGTCATATTTTCTACTCATTTTTAATTCAATATATTTTTATTTCTAGACATACTGCATTTTTGTACTATTTTGCTTATGATAATAAAAATGCATCTATTCCATTATTATTTTTTCTATTCTTTCCATATGTCAAATTGTGTAAATTTTCTGAGTCTTTTCATAACTGAAAATACCTTTATTTTTTCTCATAGTTTTGCTAGAATCATAATAGAATTTTTTTTTTTTTTTTTTTTTTTTTTTTGAGTTGGAGTCTCACTCTGTTGCCCAGACTGGAGTGCAGTGGCCGCTCCCGGCGACCGCAGCCTCGACCTGCTGGGCTCCAGCAATCCTTCCGCCTCAGCCTTCCAAGTAGCTGGAACTACAGGCACGCGCTACCACGCCCGGGTAATTTTTGATTTATTGTAGAGATGAGGTCTCGCCAAGTTGCCCAGGCGGGTCTCGAACCCGCGGGCTCAGGCAATTCACTCACCTCAGCCTCCCCAGGCAAGGGATTACAGGCTGAGCCACCAAGCCCGGCTCATAGTAGAATTTTTTATATAGTTTGTCATTATCTATTCATTTCCAGCTTTGGTAATGAAAATCATAGAAAAATAATTGTCCTTAAATACCATCTTCTTTTATTCTTTTGGTTTAGAGATTCATCAGTATTCAAGGAAATTCTAAATGCAAAATTCTAAAATTATTTAATTAACAAAAATGAATTGAATTAAATAATTAATATAAAATGTTTAATTAGTTAATGAATAAAAATTAATTGAATTAAATAATTAATTTAATTTGTATGTATATTGCTTATTAAGGTTTGTTCAGACTGAAAACTCAGATTTATTTTTATTCAATAGATTTTTATTTCATAGCAAATGTAAGACATTTTCCATATATCTTTTATGGCTACCAATGTATCTTATATGTTCTCTACTTTTGCTTTTTGTTCTGTATAATGTGAAATACCTTGACTTTATTTACTAGGCCCTCAACTAAGTCAACAGCTGTGTCCTTTCCTTACTCAGTAAATCAATTGTCATTCATTCTAATTTAGGCATCTCATATTTTAGAAATCAATTTTTATTCCCTGAAAGCTTTATTCATCATTTTATCCTGCTCTTGTTTAATGAATGCAACAAGATTTCACAGTGTAAACAATGCTAATTCTAAATTTAAATTATTATATTTTCAATAAATTCTCTGTTTCTTTCTCTACAGTGAGTCAGTATTCTGTTTATTCATCTTAATCCTTCACTTTATGTTGCTGTTTTACCTCAAAAAAAAAAAAAAGAAAAAAAAGGAAAAAATGAAGCAGCAGGTTGATTAAAAGATAAATAGCACATCATATTTTAGAAACTGAGTTGATCTTTAACCCATTCGATAGCAATGTTAAATCTTAATAGAAGTAGCTGAGATGCATGGATATACTTTCCAGGATGAATGAGAACTCATGTTTCCCCAAAGGAAGGAGTGATATTCGCCTATTTTTAAGAACTATTTTATTTTATTTCCTCTGTGATGTGGACTTTTGGGTTTAACGATAGCTACTGACTGATTCATTCTTGTGTCTCGATACTCCTGTCATGAACTATTCTCAGGAAAGAAATATGAACGGCACTATGATAGAATACAAATATATTTTCTTTGATTGAACCAGAAAGATTAGGAAAACTCTTCTTTGTTTTGAAAGCTTTAATTTAATAGGTTGTCCAGGTATCTTCTCCAGATCCTTTTTTTGAAAATAAAAGTGTTCACCTTTAATATTTAGAGCTATACATTTGGCCTGTCTTTTTTCTCCAATAATACAACTTGAATGATTTCAATGCTTTAGAAATTTTCAGAATCTCTTTTCTACTGTTAATACTCCACCTTATTATTATGGTTTTTTTTTAAAAAAAATTATAGTTTATTTTTGTAATATGCTTTCTGACAAGTCAAAGGCAGATATATCAGAAAAACATATCTAAGGGTAAGTTATGTTGCAATAACAAACAATTCCTATATTTTAGAATCTTCAATCAATGAAAGTTGATTTATCACTCACACTACGGTATGTGGTTGGCCTGGTGTGGCATTTCTGAAAGTTTTCTTTCCACAGGGACAAAGGCTACTGAGTTGCCACCCTCCGCAAAACAGATGAGTATTAGCAAAGCATCTAATCATGTAAATAAAAGTATAAGACAATAGAGTCAGTACAGTATTATTTGCTTGCTTTGATATATATCTATGCATATAAAATATTAAAACTAATGGAAGAGATTTCATAAAATGTTTCTTGGAATCACTAGATTCCTTATATCTTTGTCAGTTGCAGTCTCAGTGGGTGCTTTAATCAAAGACTGAGTCAGACTGTAAATTGAGTTATAAAGCAATTGCAAGACAGGTGCTCTTTTGTTTCTGCTGAAAGAACAATAGGATAAGGGTACCTTCATGGTGAATATTTGTATACCTAGCCCTGAGTTGTACCCCAAAATTTAAATAAAAATTAAAAGAGGAAAAAAAATTTAAAAAGTTTAGCAGCTAAAAAAAAACAAGAACAATAGGAAACAATAAGAAACCTATTCAATCTCTTTTTGTTCATTTTTCTGATCATATTGGGTATTTCAAATTAGAGAAGTAAAACATGTTCTTGGTAAATAAATGAAATAAAACTTCAGCACCATTTCCCTTAAGAAAAGCAAAATTAACAGTGTCTTGTATATCTTTCTATACTATCACTGCTTATTTACAAGTCTATAACATAGTCATGTACAGACTAGAAAAAAATACAATGCATCTCCACCTAAAAAAGTGTCATGGACTACATATGAACTACATAAACATAATATTTTTTTGAAATTTCAGTAATTTAATTGGTGGACAGAATTGAAATAATTTTTAAAATATGCAAATACTCAAGATGTAAGTATACATGATAGTTGTTAAACATAACTGAGTAACACATACATGCATGTAATTGATATCCTTGAATATGGGGCTAAAATGATGAACCAGAAAAAATTATACGAAGATGCAATTCAAGAATTCAGGCTTCCAGGTCAAGATGGCGACGACACAGGCGGAACTGTGAGATTCTTCGAATGTGAGTTCCCCAAAAAGACTCTTGCTTCCCTTCCCCCACCCACTCATCCACAGCCAGACGCATCGGTCTGACGCCCAGGGACCCTCGGTCCCACGCAGGGCCAGTTATTGTGTCCCTGGTTGCTCCCCTGCTGGTAGGAAATCTTGGGTCTCAGCTCCCTCCCTGGTTACAACATACCCAGACCCAGCCTCCGATCATCCGGGGAGGCTCTGGCCACTAGCCTATCAGAGAAGCTGTTTCCATCTCTGACTGAAATATGCTGGGAATAGTCCAGGGCCACTTTTGCCGGAGCTTGGGAGCCGAAGCTCTGAATCCCAGAGCTCTAACCCCAGATAGAGTGTCAGCGGTGTGCCTCAGACTCAGAGAGGAAGGATCCGCAAGGGTGAAACTATCACTTCGGCCATTTCTCCAGGCAGAGACTTGCATTGCCCTGCCCACCTACAAGCAGGCTCCACCTCAGTTCCCAAGGAAACATCACTAAACAGAAGACAAAGCCACTCCCCTGGGAACTAAGTAACAGCCATCTCAGATTACAGCTCAGAAAAAGAAACCCAAGCCTCAGTAAATGGAGCTCTCCACATTGAAAATAAGGGGAGAGGCTAAAGAGCAGAGATGAACAGATTTAGACACTCAGGAAAGACC